>CM028349.1:38489190-38691214 GCA_016618105.1 Dendrobium huoshanense
GGAAGACTATGATCTAGTCTGGTCTAGAGGCGTGTGGTTTTTACTAGGGAAGCCTTTTGTGTTTCAAAAGTGGCATCCAAAGTTTGTTCCTAAGAGAGAAGACTTCTCGTCTGTGCCGATTTGGGTAAAAATCCATGACTTACCCCTTGTATGTTGGAACTCGGAGGGGATTTCTCGTATTGCAAGTAAGATAGGCATTCCTGTTGCTGCGGACAAGCTCACGGAGCTGAAGACTAGGCTTACCTATGCTAGGGTATGCGTGCTGGTTGATAATCAAGCGACATATCCGGAGGTGATTCGTGTTTCTCTGGATGGAGACGAGGTTTCATTAAAGGTGCAGTATGAATGGCGTCCATTTCCCTGTGAACACTGTAAGTCCCTAATGCATTTTTCACCTTCTTGTCCTTCTAAACCTCACGCTGAAGAGGATGCCAATCATAAGAATAAGGAGATTATTAGAGGTAGGAGCTCTAGCAGACAGCCTAGATTTCGTGCTAAATCTAAGCCGTTGGTCACTCCCCAAGAGGAAATTGTTGAAAATGCGGATTTATTGATGCCAAAAATTACTTCTCTGCCTTCAAAACCGTCTGAGATTATCACTAATGGGATAGGTCTTCCTCTCCATTATCAACCACACTCGCCTGTTCTAAACAAATCTCCTTGTAAATCATCTAGTCCGGTCGCAGGCAATTCCTCTCATGCTTCCGGAAAGGAGTTAAATTCGGGAATCCCTAATCTAAACTCCCCTAATGAAGCTACCTCTTTCACTTCCACTTCTCAGACGACTAAATCTCCGGATATCCAGAAAGGTATTAATTCTCCTAATAGTTTTGATGCTTTAACTATTGAGGAGGAGGAACAAAGCCAGCAAGATGATGAGGTGGAAGTAAGGGAGGACAAGGAAGATAAGGTTCTTAATGATTTCTCTAAAAATCAGGGGAAGATGAAACTTGTTTCTGGCACAGGTAGTAAAAAATCTGCTAGGGGGAAGCAGGCCAAAATACCCCCTCCCAATAAGAAACATTAATGTCTTTTCCACCCATGGCAGCGTGGAATATCAGGGGCTTCAATCACCCTGATAAGGTTTTTGTTTGTAAGCATTTAATACAATCTTTTAAGCTAGATCTGGTTTGCATTTTGGAGAATCGTATCAATGTTCTTTCTCTCCAGGACCCTTTTTTTGAGTCCTCGCATTCTCTTTTTCCTAATGAAGCTAGCTGTCATAATTTTGCTCTCTCTTCTTCGGGTCGTATTTGGATCAAATGGAATGCTTCTAAAATTTGCTTTAAGCCTACGCAGATCTCCTCTCAGTTCATTTCAGGAATCATTTTGGTGGCTAATCAACCTATTCTTCTCCTCTCTGCTATTTATGCTTCAAATAATCTGAATGATCGTAGGGAGCTTTGGGATGCTATCACACAGTCCTCTTCCTCCATTCATCTCCCTTGGGCTCTGATCGGTGATTACAACTGTTGTAGATATGCTTCTGATAAACTGGGTGGTTCCCCTATCAACATGTCTTCCCTCTCTGACTTTAACAGTATGATTTTTCAAACTGGCTTGAAAGATCTTAGTTCTGTTGGGCTTAAGTATTCTTGGTTTAATCAATAAACTGACAATCCGATTCACATCAAACTCGATCGTGTTCTTGTTAATGAGCTGTGGTTGGAATCTTTTGCTGACTCGTACTGTTCTGTCCAAAATCCATCATGCTCTGATCACTGCCCTATCATTTTGCATTCAGGATTGATTACTAAGGTGCAGCACAGGTTTCTTTTCAAAAATTACTGGACTAATTTGGAAATGTATTGGATTCATCTTTTAGAGATTTTCTCTAAACCCTGTATGGAAAATCCTTTATCTCATCTTTGTAATTCTTTGAGGATGCTTAAAGGTTGCATTAAAAAGGAAGCTTGGTACTCTTCTAATGGTATTAAGAAGCACCTGGACGGTTTGTTGGGTAAGCAAAATGAACTGCTGGGTTTGCTACAACAAGACGATAGCAACTTGGCCCTAAACTTGTCATATAAGGAGGTAAATTCTGAGATTGCAAATTTCAATTCCATGTACTCCTCATGGATTGTTCAACGGGCCAAAGTGAATTGGTTGAAGAAAGGGGAGGACGATTTAAAGTTCCTCTTTGCAAAAATTAGAACTAGGAGGGGTGGTAACATGTCTTTGGTGAATCTTCTTTCATCCAACCCCTTCTCTGATAGATCTGAGGTTATCAACACTATTCTGGATTATTTTCAAAATTTATTTAATCCTCCCAATTCTATTTCCTTGCGGCCAGATGCTTTGCCTATTGGGAATAGGATTCCTGAAGTTTTTGCTTCCTCTTGTATTTCACCTGTGTTAGACGATGAAATTAAAAAGGCAGTTTTCAAGGGATCTTCTAACTCTGCTCATGGTCCGGATGGGTTTAACTTTCATTTCTATAAAACTGTTTGGCATATTATTGGGCCTACTGTTTGCAAGGCCATTAGATCATTCTTCCATAAGTGCTACATGCCTAATGGGATTAAGGCTACTGCTCTTGTCATTGTTCCTAAAACTAAGAATGCCACTACTATCTCAGATCATAGACCAATTGCTTTATGTAATACTATTTACAAAATCATTACCAAGGTGATTGCATAAAGGATTAAACCTGTTATGAAGTTGATTGTTATGGATACCCAGGCAGGTTTTATTAAATCTAGGGTTTCTACTGATAATATCCTTCTTGCTAGTGATATCTTGGCGTTTGCTGGCAAGAACAAAATAGGCAATTATTTCTGTGCAAAATTAGATATCAAAAAAGCTTTTGATGCTGTTTCTAGGGATTTCTTGCTTGCTAGACTTTCACAAAAAGGTTTTCCCAACCTATTTGTTAACTGGATCAAAGCCTCCATCACTAATGTTAATTTTTCAGTTGTGCTCAATGGTGCACTTGAGGGTTTCTTCTCCTCTTCTGCTGGGCTTAGGTAAGGCTGTCCACTAAGCCCCTATCTGTTTTGCCTTGTGATGGATGCTTTTTCTAACCTCCTTCTGGATAGGGGTTTTAAAGGTATTTCTTTTGAGGGGCACTCTATTACACATTTACTCTATGCTGACGATGTGTTGATTTTTGGAGAAGCCACTATAGAGAATTGCAATATTTTGTCAGATCTTATTGGGGATTTTGCTAATGCTTATGGTCTTTTCATAAATTATGAAAAGAGTGCTATTATGTTTCCTAAACATACTAAGAACCCTTTGGTCTTTTGCCAAGCTCTCAACATACACAACAGAGTAGATAAACTTACTTATCTTGGAGTTCCTCTGTCCTTCCATAGGCTGAAAGTGGTTGATTTCTTACCTCTTATGGACAGTGTTAATAAGAAAATGAACGGGTGGAAGGCAAATCTCTTGTCTCTTGCTGGTAGACTTCAGTACATAAAGTTTACTATTCAAAACACTATCGTTTACTGGATTAGGGGTTCAATTTTACCAAAATCTGTTAATAAGTTTGTTAACAGATCCAGTTCTAGATTTCTCTTTTTTGGCGACTCTCAATCTACTAAGAAGCTCCACATGGTCTCTTGGGAAAAAATTTGCAGACCCAAATTTAAAGGTGGACTGGGTATTCCTTCCATCCCTGCGCTTCAATTTTCTTACAACTGCTCCATCATTTTCAGGATGTACAACACTGCCTCTCCTTTATCTAAATGGTTGGTTCATAGGTACATATCTCCTTGGAAACCCCCTAATGCCTTGGCTTCTAAATTCTGGCAGTCTGTTTGTAACACTGCTTCTGCTATTAAATCTTGTTGTAATTTTAAGATAACTCAAACTGCTTCTATTTCCCTGAGGTGGGATCACTGGTGCAATTCTCTCTCTATTTCTGAAATTTTAGGGAACAATTGTTATGATTCTATCCCTGATCTGCTTTTATATGAGCTCACTTCGACTTCTAGCTGGGTGTTCCCTGTGAACTTTCCCAGTAATGTGAGGGATATATGTGAAAAATTTTCTGTTGCTACTGATCAAGGGAAATGTTTGCTGTGGAAAAATTGTGTCAATGTAAAGTTTAATAATTTCATTGATGAGTTCTATTCTAACACCCCCAACTGTGATTGGTATAAGCTGATTTGGCCTAAAAAATACATCATCAAACATGCTGTTTATATGTGGCTTGCGGTTAATGGAGGTTTGAAAACTGCAGATGCTCTTAAAATTAGAAATATTGTAGTGCCGGACTTGTGCAGTCTTTGCCTTTTGCACAAAGAAACTGTGAATCACTTGTTCTTTGAATGCCACTACACTTTTGATATTATCTCAAAGCTTATACCGAGTCTTAATAGCTTCCTTTTAAGGCCTAATCTTATGCAGTTTTTGGATTGGATGCACTTGGAATTTAAAGGCAAAGCAGATTTTAAAAACTTTTACAAAGTTGTGATGTATTGTGCTCTATATCATATCTGGAAAGAGAGGAACTCCCGTAGATTTGGGAATTCTGCTCTTTGTCATATCTCTTTGCTGCTTTTGATTAAGAGGAACATTTTTGATAAAGTCATGAGCTGGAAGAATTCGTGGCAATTACTGGAAAATCTGTAATGTCTATCTATCGTGATATTTGGTGGCCCTTGCTGGGGGGATTTTCTGATGCCTGGGTACTTTTTGGGCAGAACTGGGCTTTTTGGGTCGAAGCTCAATACTGGAGGTTTAGGGTGGTGATATATGTTCTTCTTTATCACTGGTTCACTCTCTGTTTAATGGTTCCTGGAGGCTTAACTGGTTTTTTTTGGACTTTAATCAGGATAATGATGATGCTCTACACTAAAAATAGAATATATCTCCCCCCTTGGATGGTCTTCGGGCAACCAGGGGGTTTTCCCTCTTATCAATATTCTGAGTCCTGGTTAAAATATAGTGGAGCAAGCTTTGCTGGGAAAATTTGCTCTGTTTTTCAGGTTATCCGGGATTCTTCTTACGGTGGAGATGGAGCTCTAAATCTATGGATTCATCTGAGATCATGGCTGCTGCTTTGGTCGCTACTGTGCTGTATTTTGGTGCTTCTCTACTGCTTTGTTTATTTTGGTTTTTTGGGTTACTTGCAAAGCATATTTTACATGTATCTTTGGGCTTATTGGGAGGTATAGTTGGGGTTTTTTATATCATGCTTATGCATAAGTTTTTGTTGTCGCTTATGCACGAGTTTTTTGAGCTATTTTTGCTCCTTTTTCACATGTAATCATTTTGTTATTTAATAGATGAGCTTTGGCCCCAATTACACCCAAAAAAAAAATTATTTTCTTGAATTAGATCAATTGGACTCAAAACAATATTTTTATTTTTATATTTCCTATTAATAATTTTGAAATTTACAAGACCTTTTTTTTTTCCTTTCCCTTATTGAATTTGAACATAAATAAATCGACAAGGTACTGTAGCCTCTCTCTGTTCGCAAGAACGTCCAGGCGGAAGTCCCCATTCTTCCGTCTCTACCTGCCCTGTCGAGCGTAGCGTTCGATGTCCGCCTCCGTCGACACCTCCATTCGCTTGACCTTGGCACCTCCGGCACAAATCAAAGCCACAAGCAGTCCCATTGTTTTTGGCGATGGTTGTTGGGCCTCCGCCTGCGTCTGCCGCTGTCATTTGGGATATTTTATCAGGTGAGTCGGCTTCACCGGATTTTCCCCTGCTTAAAGTTTCTTTTCATCATGGTTTGCCGGCTTTGTTTATCTCTAATGAGGAAATGGGGTATCTCGCTTTGACTTTCGAGTTTGCTTTAGTCGGAAAATTTTCTGGCCGTTGCTGGCTGCTTGACTTAATTAACAAATTTTTCTTTAATTTAAAGCTTGTTGGGGATTTTTCGGTTACTTTACTGAATTCTAAAAATGTGTTGATTAAGTTTGTCAATGACTTAGATTATTGTAGGTTTTCTCTCATCGCTCTTATTTCGTGTGCAGCTGCTTCATGAAGCTTTTCAAATGGACCCCATATTTTGACATATAATGTGGAATCTCACATTGTCCTTATTTGGGTTTTTGTTCTCTATCTGTGTCCTCATCTTTTCTTCCCCTGGATTCTGCATGGTTTGGGGTCACTATTTGGTAGAACTTTGAGAACGTATATGCGACTGTTAATTGCTCGAGACCCAATGTGGAAAGCATATTAGTGGAATTAGATGTTACGGAATGTTACGCTTCTCAAGTTTGGCTTGGGTTGGAGACTTGTGGTTATGCTCAATCGGTTGAAATAGATGAATTTCTTCTGTATTGCTTTCATTGTAAATCTTTGGGTCATTCTAAGAATTGTTGTCCAATCCTATATCCGATTTTGGATGTTGCTCCTTCTGTTAAAGTGGCAATCACTATTGAAGTTGTTAATCCTCCTTTAGCTAATATTTTTATGCCTAATGTAGTTGGTTTTGATTTGGATGGGGGTGATAAAAATGTTGTTATTGCGGTCCCTATTACTTTGGGTAAGAACCCCATAGTTGATGTTGTTTTCCCTGAGAAGGCTTTACCCTTGCAGTCGGGAGAGGTTGTTCCTTCTGTCGCTCATGTTGATATTGACATTGAATCCTCTTTAGTCGGAAATGAATCGTTGGTCCCCAACATGAAAGTGCTCAGATGACACTAGAAAGTGCTCTGATACCACTTGAAAGTTCGTTAGGGATGTTTAAGCCCTATAGAACTGGCTCAAGCTAACCAAGAGGGGGGTGAATTGGTATTTTAAAAATTTTCTTTTCACAAAGAAGTAAAAATCTCATAAACCAAAATCACACCACGAGAAAAATAAATGCAGAAATTTAAAGTGCTGAAGCAAGAAATAAGAACACAGAAATTTATAATGGTTCGGTCAAACCTTGACCTACGTCCACTCCTTGGAGGCACCCTCCAAGTATTGCACTAAAACAAGTGTCTCTCCTTTAGCCCCCACATCTAGGCGGAGAAGCCCTTACAAAATCACTTCCACCTTCCCCGGTGCGGCGGAGTCGCCGGGTCCTTTGACACCAAGGATATCTTCTTCTTTGGTGAACTTACCTCGAGACAAGCCTTGAATTCGATGGTACTAAGGTGCGAGTTCGCCGGAGAAACTGTGTGGATCCCCCACCACACTCCCTTGAGTTCCTCCCACTCACAGGATCTTCTCCATCTCAAACTCCACCCTTTCATCTCTCCCTTTCAAGCTCTCTCTTCAAGTTTCCCCCGCAAGAACGAAACTACAATGGCTGTCAAAGACACTTACAAAGTGTCATGCCAAGCTTAAATAGAAAAGCTCAAAATAAGCTCATTAATGCAAGTTGCCGACATTATCGTCCAGGACGATAGGTATATCGTCCTGGCCGATCAGTACAAATTCAGCTCATCAGTCCGGGACGATTTGGGACGATCAGAAGAAAATTGGTTACATCAATCTGGCCGATATCACGATCGTCCAGGACGATTAGTTTAAAACTGATTTCAATCGTCCTGATCATCGCCCTGAATTTGAGCTGTCCGATGTAGATCGTCCAGGACATCGTCCCGGCCGATCAGGAGATCGTCCCGGACGATGTGATCGTATCAATCAACCATTAATGTTTTCTAAAGATACCATATCAATTTAGGCATAATTGAGTTAGATCGGCCTGAACGATATAAATATCGTCCTGGCCGATTTCCTAAAAATAAATAATTCCTAAACTGATTATGGCGGCTGATTCTTTCTGAATTTAGACTATCATCCTGGCCGATACAGGTATCGTCCAGGCCGATCCGTTAATGACGGCTGCCTTAATGAGGATGTCCTAATTAGGGTTTCTGATTTTGGACATATCGTCCCGGCCGATATTACCAAAAATAGAAATCTTTTAGGGAATAGCATGAAATCTTCCAAGTTACAAATCAATAGGTCCCACAACAAATATAACAGACTCAAGAAAAGAAAAATATTACAAACTGACTCAAACCTGGTCTACCTAATCTTGAGCTGGTTCTAAATTGCAGTCGGATCGTGTGGACCTGAAACGTTAGCACATAAGGCAATCGTAGAGAAATAAGGAATATTTGCTATCATCAAAATCATAAACCATAGATCTGCAACACAACATGATCGGGGCAATGGTTGTTGGGTCTTCTTCACATGAATGTGATGTGTCTCATGGTGTTGTGGTTGTTGACCCTTCTTCGAATGAATTTAATGTGGCTCAAGGTGTTTTTGGTAATACATTGATGAATGTGGGTGATAATGAACTTTGTGTTGTTAATATGAGGGTGGTGAACATTGATTCTAATGAGTTGGATCCTTCTGTTGCTTCTCTTGTGATGTCTGCTCGTCTGATTGTGTTAGTCTAATCTGTGGGATTGGGTGTGAATGAACAGCTTGTTGATGTTTCAGTTGCTTTACTTTCTGCTAACGCCTTGTATGCCCAAATGGGAGTCAGATCGGGAGAAAATATTAATGAGCAAATTTATTGGCTTGAAGGCTCTTCATCTTCTCCTTCTAAAGATGATGAAGAGGAAGTGTTTGAACATGATAGGGGTATGCGAGGTGCTATCGTTCGAGTGGGTAAACAAAAAAAGAGGAAATCCAAAAAAATAGCTTTTTATGTTTGGTTTGGTGGTTGCAGCTTTGGAAGAATTCTTTTTTATGGTTGGTGGGGTTTTCATCTCTCCTTTTTGGTATAATTTCTTTCCTTTTGTTTTGTGCGGGTTGGTCTTCGGATTTGGATAACACTTTTGTTCTGGATGTTATGGTTGACTGCTGAGCTTTTTGTGTTTTCTTCTGTCTCTTTTTTTGTTGGTTCTTGTTTGAGCTAGTCTTCTTTCTTCTTGGTTTTATATTTAGATGGATCCCAAGGCTCTTAGGTTTTATTTCAATTATTGTATTTTAGAGAGCTTTAGAGTCTTTAAGGACATGTATTTTTTATCTATTTTAACGCGTAGACCACTTCCGCATTAAAAAAAATTTCGAACATATATAAAAAGGAGATTCTATAATTTAATTATATTGCCTAAATTAAAAATCCAAATATAAAAAATATTGGCAGTGCAATTTAATTATACATAATGTATTGGAAAATTTTGCATTTAGATTTTATTAGGCTAAATTTTAAAAATTATTATTTTTATTTATTTTTTAAATAAACTGAATTTAAAAAAAAAAATCAAAACATATTTGTTGCCGGTTGAGCTAGCAACAATTTTCGAAAGATGCTTCTTCAAAGAAAAATTAATGATTGATGAAAGTAGGAAGCAATATCTACTCAGAGAGATTATTATGTACGGAGTCCGAAAGCAATTTTTTGTTCATACTCCAATCACGTGAAGACATGTATTTTTTTCTCTTGTACACAATGTGTATAAGAGAGATAAAAAAAACCACGTGTTTTTGGTTGATTGGAGTCCTGATGGCATCCGGACTCCGCACGTAATAATTTTTCCTACTCACAACAGTACCTTGAAGTTAGCTTATAGTAAAATAAAAAGAAAAAAAAATTGCTTTAGAGGGTGGTGTTAGGAGAGAATGAGGGGAAAAAGAGAAATATGAACAAGAAAATGGGGGGTAGAAGTTCACATTGGATGCAGCTCATCTTGATCGGTTGGTTGGGAGCTTTAGCTATCAACCAAGAGGTCTTGGGTTTGAAGCCTGCATATGTGTTATGTGCATGAGTTCGTCTTAATTGGCTCGAATGTCACAAAAAAAATTCACATTGGTGATTATTTTTTATTCAATCGGTGACAATGTCGTTTCAAAATTAAAAAATGGTTTCTTAAAAGAGGGAAAAATCAAAGCTATTTCAAAATTTTCATATTTTTAGAGTGAAATTTAGTTCCAAACTATAGAGCAAATTTAAAAATTGAATCTATAAAAAGCCATTAAATATAGAAATAAAATATGGAACGTGATATAAAGAATAATGAAGACTGAAAACTGGACCAGACAACGAACCAGAAGAAAAGAGGTTTATGATTCGACCCATCAGGATCGAACCGGATGATGTAATAAATAATAATATTATTAAAGATTAATAAAATATAATAATATGACAACCTAACCTTAAAAATATCATAATTCTAAGAATTCAGATTCATAATAATATGAAAAACTAACTAAACAATTTTCTCTCAATTAATCTAATATAATTATATATTTATATCACACAAGTGTTTTTTATTTTAAATCACATATTATCTCTTGATATAATTAAATTATTAAATAATTTAATTAAATTTAAATGATGAATGCAATTATACACTATAATTAAATTATTAGACATATAGTTTAATTATATTATATTTATAAATATCAAATAATTTAATTATAGTGATAATTAATGAGATTTAAAGAAATAGAGCTAATTGTGATTTTAAAATGTAGTAAAAAATTTTCGTTTAAAAAATTTTATTTACATGCTAAAATTAAATATTTACTAAAAATGTTAACAACTCCGTTGTAGTCTAGTTGGTTAGGATACTCGGCTCTCACCCGAGAGACCCGGGTTCAAGTCCCGGCAACGGAACTAAAACTTTTTGGCCTCTTTTGCATTTAAGAACCTTCCTAAATGCAAATTGCAAGGTCCAAAATCCAAAAATTACAATTGCATTACTACCCAATTAAAATCGTCGCAAGTAACAAATAGTTTAAATCTTGCAATTTTCCCTAAACTATCCAGGTAGATTGAAAATTACAGTTAATTTAGTTCTATGAAATTTACTATTTTTTGCGCCCTATGATTTGCGTATCAGATCCCCCCTTAATGGGGAACAATTATTACGTCCTCCGACCACTCCGACCGGACGTAGAGGAACGTCTGGTCGGAGGCAAATTCCGGCCAAAATACAAGTTGTACCGAGCAAATACCAAACAATAACGAAGAATAACATCATTTGAAGACCCAATACCGAGTTATACCGGGCTTTACCGAACAAATACCGAGTTATACAAAAGTTGTACCGAGTTTTTCCCAAAAAAAACTCGGTACAACTCGGTATTTCTCGGTACAGCTCCGTATTTGTCTTCAGAGAACGGTATTCCTCATTATTATCAAATAATACCTAGTTGTACCGAGCAAATACCTAGTTTTTTTGCGAGGAATTACCTCCGACTGGACATTCCTCTACGTCCTTGCACCGGACGTAATATGGGAGGAAATTTGAATTATCGTTATTGTATAAAGCAACTTTCTCGTACAAAAAATAAAACTTTTATAATAAAAAAGTATTTAAAAAAAGGGTAAGAAAACCGTCCTAAACGAGATTAATTATTCTATATAAACGCCGAACTCAATCCAGAGATCAACCAGAATGCATCATATCAACCCTTCGTTCGGCTCAATATCACTGACGTGACACATTCTGATTGATTTTCGAACAACATTCTGCATATGATCTCCACAGAATAATTTCTCCCTAAACGAATCCTCAATCCACAATACCAAAATACTGATTGATTAAATATTTTGATGATTAGGAGTAATGCCATAAACTTTAGAGCAATTTCTCACTTAAATTTGAGTTTAATCTAATTTAATTTAACTTGCTATTTATATTTTAATTGGTTCCTTATAATAAATCAGGAAAACAACATCTTGAATGCTTTAAAACAAAAAAAAACCATTATTATTGCAAGCCATGGCGTCAGACGGAATTATGGAACATTATTATCATAATTTACAGCATAACTACATCCAAAATTGCAGAGAACAGCAGAAAGGTCTCAGCCATTCCATGGGAGCTTTTGATCGTCCAAAAACAACTCAGAATAGCTTCCTTACTGAAGCTGAAGATAGCTCTATCTACAATTACAGCAAACTGAACATAATTTTCAGAGCTAAGCAGTAACAGCTTATGATATAATCTCCTGAAAAGATCGAGATCGAGACAGTGCAGCTGGATTGGCATGCAATGCTAGTGCGGTCTTTGAAGAATCTCCCTTTCCATTTCCACTGGATGAGAAAGCTTTGAACTTACTAACTTCATCATGTTTGATGCCGAGAGTAGCGAAAATTGAGCTCTTTGCAGCTTCATCTGGGTCGTCGATTCTTAGGGTCTTGGGAATCCACAGAGACTTCTCTGTCTTCTCCTCCCTGGAATGCTTACCTAAGGTTGGAGAACCATTTCCTGAACAGTAACTGGTGCTTTTGGAGGATGACAGTGAGACTCCATTACTGCTTCCCAACCATGGTAGATTCCATGGTCCTCCAGTCCAGCCCCAAAATGAAGGAGATATGAATGGAAATGGAAGAGGAGGAGGAGGACAGAAAGCAGAAGTAATCAATGCCGGTTGATGCCAAAGAATGCCATTGTCTTGAACATGAAGAAGCTCAGGAGAGCACCCAGTGGTTGCCATGGCGGCAGCAAAATTGTTCCATCCTGGATTCCAGTGACTTGCCCAAGGAGGCCCTGGGAAATATTGTATGTGAGGCAAAGGTGTGATTCCATTACTGTATGAATTCATGGGATTTTGTTGTGTTTTTTCAGGGAAACCATTTTCTTTGGGCTTACAGGCTGATGAACATGAAGTTTCCTCTCTATTCTCCGCACCAGTAGTAAAGTCCAGCTGTGAAGCTAAGTTCTGCTCTCCAAGGTTTAGTATGGAAGACATGGACTCACAGAGAGGAGCTTCTGGTCCAAACTTTAGTATAGTGCCATTAACCTTGAAGGGCGAGAATGGTTTAGGATCAATTAGATCAGGAACATCTACTTGAACTGATGGCAATGAATCAGGTGTAATCACTGTATGACGGTAGCCTGATCCAGTGTGTTTGTTTTTCCGCCTTCCAGCACCCACAGGAACATTCCTCATTGATCCTCCTGCGGTCCAATATCTTTGACAGTTCTTACAGAAGTGTCTTGGTTGGTTGACATTGTAATTATTGTAATAACAGAACTTGGTGTCCATACTGTTGCAGCGAGGACATGGAAGAAGCTTGTCTGGCTTCTTGAGAAGCTTATCTTGACCTGTAATGTCAACCTCTTTGTGATCCTGTTCAGGCTGTGGTTCTTCAACTGTTTTTGCGGACTCTGTTGAAGTTTCTTCGACAACTACAGAAGAATTGTTTAAAACAGAAGAGTTAAGTGCCTCCTTTGGGTCCAGCTCCCCTGGCGCACCCAGCTTATTAACGACTTCAATTTTTGCTTTTTCTTTGCATGTATCCTAAAGTTCAAAAAGAAATCGATTAACTTTTCAGCAAGACAAATTAACAATTATCTGAGCAAGTTGCATATCATTTATAAAGTATTAAATATCAAGGAGTGTGATTCAAAGTATGCAAAATCACATGGAACAATAAAATGTACCATCATTTGAAACTTATACTTTGGTGCCTTAGATTGAAGAAGAATGCAGTAGAGTTGATGTCTACCTGTGAAACTTGTAAGATTGTTAAAACAAACCAAGAGATTACTACAAATTTCTTTATGTTTCTGAAAGAAATTGAGAGAGGATCACATACCGTTGATTGAATTTTTCTATAATAATTTATAGTCAAGTATTGATATGGCTCCTTACTAAGCTTTGTATTGTCTAAAATGAAAATCACCTTTAACAAGAACATAAGTAAGAGAATTGAGATTATTGGGTCCAGAGCTAACTACTGATGTTATTGAGATATCAAGCTTATCAAAGACAAATTGATGACAGCGCAATACATACAAAGTAAGTATTATGATCTAAATCACCAAACAGTTGAGTTTCGAATAAGAGAGCAAGTTTGTGACGATTAGCTAACAAAAGGGTGTTATCAGAATTGGCCAAGAAAGGAAGTTGAATCCAAAATATCTTGGACTAATTGAGATGATTGCTAGAGTTGGATTGAGCTTATAAATTATTACTATCAGAGCAAATGACTAATTTCCATCATGCATTTCATGTCTAATCATAAAAGAAGTGTATTACAGATGTAGTAAACAAAATATCAGAGGCAGAAGTTGAGCTACAGCCTGATCTTATTTGTAAAGAAAAACAAAAACTATTAGCTTATAATGTGAAGCAACAAAATAATAAATAAATTCCTATTGTAAAGGTATACAGTGAAAACACAGGTTAGAAAGCGAAGCTATCTAGGAGTCTAAGATAATGCACCTCTATCGAAACTTGTTCATTTAAGTGGTTCACGTATTAGAATGTACAGGACAACATAGATTCAAAGATGTGGAAACTATGATACCCACATGTACAATCTTATGCTACGACCCACCAGACAATGAATCGTGTTGAGAAAATATAAAATTTTCTTAGCAAATTTTACATATATAAAAGTTTGATCATATAATGCATGATGGATGTAGTCAACAGCCAGCATAAAATTTGTTGAATAATCATGATATGAATCATTTAATATATTGTATTAATGCTAAGGCATTTACTGGAAGCGACATGCTATATGGCCTGAATTCAGTGAGAAGTGTGCAAGGGCCGCAACCGCAGCACCGGTGAGATCTCTACAACAGAATTCAGAAAAGCTCGAATTGATTTGTGTCTAATCTTCGATTCAAAAGCATGCATGTACCTCAATGAGATCAAAATTAATAAGAAAATGTTCTTATATGGATAATCACATCAAGGATGTGTCATTTATCTGAATAACAACTGAAACTTCATTGCTTAAAACCTCATAAAAAAAGATCTCTACAACATCCTTGAAAAAAATTAAATGAAATGAAAATTTCTTTAATGATTCATTCCTTATTAAAATATATGTTTGAGTGCATAAGTTTTGATGATAAGAAGGGAAAAGGCCCAAAAATAGATAAATCCATGTCAAACCTAGCAACTAAGTTAGTGTTGAGCAAAAAGGATTCAGGGCATTCGAAGAAGACCACAGGCCATTAATTCCTAACAATTAAAACTCCCAATATTGTGCTTCAAGGGATGTACACAACAACCTCTTAAGCCATTCTTCTACATCAATACTTTGTTCATACAAATTCTTCCAGATATATATCTTTTCAAAATTATATCTTCACTACAAGTTTCGTAACCTTGATGATCCTAGGAACCCTATATTTTCAAATCCAAGTTAGCTTTCTTCAAATAGCCAGATCCATCACACAAGTTGACCATATTATATTTTAGTAGCACGTTCCTTTTCTAAATCCTGTTATGGGCATACTCACTTGGATATAACAAGCAAACAATTCTATTAAGTCATCCAAAAAGCTCTAAAAATAAAACTCTATTAAATCATGCACATCCATGCCCTAGAACTCAGAAAAGCCCCAAACTTTGGTGTTTAATCTTCAAGTCACAGCATACAAGTATATCAATAAGATCAAATTTACTTTAAAAAAAGGCACTTACACGAATTACTAAATAAAGGATGTATAATTTATCTGAATAACAACTGAAAGTTCAGAACTCAAAACGTTACATGAAAGCCTACCACCAAATCTTTACACAAAGAAAACCAGATGTTTCAATCTGCAAGTACAAAATATAAAACAACCATAAATCTTGTCAAATGAACTGATAAGCTAGCAATACAAGCAGACTTGCCAAAACTAAACCATTTAAATACAACCTACCCTTTATCTACACCAAATCCCCTCTTACAATCCTGACAATCAATCAAATTAAATAAAAACCGCAATATTAAACACCTTAACACCAACAAAGCGCAAAATTCCATCACAAATAGCATAGAACAAGTCCATGTTGAAACCAAACAGTGACCCCAAAAGCAGAAAGGCGCATCCATAACTCAACTGTTTATCCGCTCAATTTCAAAACATAAAACCTAAAGCATCTAGAAAGCAAAAAAAAAAAAAAGAGGATCTATACTCAATTGAATCCTCACCTTCTCCTCCAACGGCGGCGGCGGGGCCTCTGCCGCCGAACCCGAATCGGCTACATCCCCTTGATCCATCCGTGTCTGCCCCTCCTTGAACGGGATCTTCCTCCCAAACAGCTTGATCGCCGGATCTCTCCCCTCAGACATTCTCACCCGCCCTAACTTTGTCTTCAACCTCGAGCCCCTCAATCGAGTTCGGATTAGCACTCCAAAAGCAGACCGGAAAGTCGCAAAGCGATTTAGAACTCCAGCTGAAGCAAAAGCGCAGTATTTTACATTTAAAACAGCAAACAATGTTGAAATTGCGGCTATTTTTTAAAAAATAGCACTCCGTACGGCTATCGTAATAAAAAAAAAATTATAAATTCTTATATTTAACAAATAATCCATTTAATATATATATATATAATCTAAATATAATTTCAAGGAAATTTACTATTCATGAATAAAGCATAACTTAATTAATAAATGCTTTTTTTAAAAAAAAATCATCAAATTTATTTATTTAATGTGAGCAAAACTAATTTTAAAATTTATCATTCAATATTAAAAAATAATTTTAATAATAGAATAAAACTGAAAAGCCAGCTGGCATTCCATGAAGAAAAGGAAGGGTGACTGGCTAACGCCGGTCAAGCCTGCGATAGCCCGCTGGCATCCTAGTCAGCATCGAGGGAGATTTCTAGCCACTAGTTCTCTTGGCGGTGGATTACGGGGTGACGTCAGCAATTGAAAAAGGAAGAGTTTGAACATCGAAAAAGATGCGGAAAAGTGAAAATAAATATATTATTTATTAAAAACTATGGGCTGTTTTTTTGCTTTTTGATGTATTTACGGGAATACCCTTAAACGTCGCGCCGTCATAACAGAAGCCGGGGAGTTATTGGCCGTCCACGTGGCAATAGATTGTAAAGTTCATGCGAGGCTTTTGGATAGGTTCGGGCTTTAGCGGTGGCTTTCAGCGGGAAAAGGCGCGCGTGGACAAGATGACATGGCGTGTCTCGATTGGGTAAGGCCACGTGGTGGGTGGAAAATTAGTAGGACCCGCGAAATGAACCATGGAACGCGACGCAGGTCTTATGTCTACGAAATTTTGATCACCTAAACTTTGACGAAATCCTGAATTTATAAATATTTTTATAATTTATCTTTTTCATTATTAATTATTTATTAGTTTTTATTTCTAAATTTTAAATATAGGTCTATCATCTCAACAAATGCTCCAAAATTATTTCTTAATTTGCATAATAGATTCAATAAAATGTATATTCACATATTTATTTTTATGTCATAAATAGACAATCATTATAACCCATAACATCATCACCCACAAAAATGAAAGAATTTTGTTGTTTGATTTAAAATTCGAAAGAGACTACAAATATATTATGTGCACTCTATCTTGAATAATTTTTAAATATGTTTTTGATTGTGAATTTATATAATTCAAAAGAGATTTTGTATATTTAATCACAATCGTAATCGAGCATAATCATAATTTTATTATATTTTCATTTATTTTTAAATTTCTAGCAATGTGCATTGTGTTCATGTGCATTTAAATTATTATAATAAAAGATATTGCAATTTCTGCTGACAAAAAAATTATATATATATATATATATATATATATATATATAGGAGTCGCGTAAAATATGGGTCGCGCGGATGCGAACCCCCCTATCACAAATTATAACGTCCACTCTACCATTTGGGCAGATGATAGACCAGCGCCCCTTCAAAGTGCAATGAAGGTCGTGGGTCTAGGCCACATGCATTGCTAATCACCCGTTAATATTAGAATATAACGGCTACTTTGTATTTACACTCTTTGCCATCTCCATATATCTATAAATATAGAATACTGTAACCGAGATACTAGATGAATTAATTCCCCTTCTTCTCACTTTCCCTGTCTCAATCACCTCTTCTTTTCTCTTAGCAATTCCCTCATGGTATCAAGAGCCGATAGGGTTGATCAAGAACCCATGGATTCTTCGAACACCACCTCCTCCTCCACCTCCTCCACGCCCTCCGGCGTGACACCTAGCATCCCCCCCAACCTCAAGTTTCTTGTCTCCAACATCAAGAATCTTGCACCTCACCCCCTCACTTCCGACAATTATCATCTTTGGAGGGTGCAGCTGCTCAAGCAATTCACGGCCAATGGCTTCGTCGGACACCTTCTTGGCACGGTTCAAGCTCCGCCGGACGAACAATCTGCCGATTACGCCCAATGGCTCGTCGTCGACAACAACCTCCTCTCCGCTCTTTTTTGCATGGTATCGCAATCCATTCTACCGTATATCATCACCTCTTCCACCGCTCACGAAGCGTGGACTGTTCTTGAGAAACGTCTCCAACCGACCAGCCGATCCCGCGTGATCCAGCTCAAGAACGAACTTTATCGCACGCAGATGAAGGATCTTTCGGTTCAGCAGTATCTTACCCGCATCAAGACGATAGTAGACAATATCTCCGCCTCCGGCTCCAAGATAGAGCCGGAAGATGTCATGCTGCACATCCTCAACGGTTTACCGCCCATATACAACTCATTCAAATCCACCATTCGCAACTCGCTTCTACCTATCGATCTTGACACGTTCTATGCGCTCCTCTGCAACGAAGAGATCCATCTTCAACAAGAAAATCTTCAAGAACTGTCCAGCACTACCGGCAACATCAATGCTCTATATGCAGCCTCGGTTAACTCTTCCAGAACTCGTAATGGCAGCAACCGCCTCTTCAACAAACCCAAAACTCCACCCCCATCTCAACCGTCGAACACCTTTCCGTCCAACCCGCAAGCCGCTGCCAGGCCTCTCTGCCAAATCTGTGGCAAAATTGGCCACATCGCACTAAATTGCTGGCACCGTAATAATCCCAAATATGCGCCAACAGACACACGGCCTCCGTGAGCTCTCTTTGCAAATCCCTCTGCCACCGTAAGCCAAGATTGGATTCTTGATTCCGGCGCTTCTACACATCTTACACCGGATGCAAACCAGCTGCACTACTCGACGCCCTATCAAGGTGCCGACATGATTTCGACGGCGAACAATAACTCCATTCAAATCAACAATGCCGGTCAAGGCATTCTTCCTCTCCCCGACACGTCTCGTAAGTTACATCTTAACAATCTCTTACACGTTCCCTCTCTCACGCATAACCTATTGTCGGTATCAAAACTCACTACAGATAATTTTGTATCGATCTCTTTTGATTCTAACGGTTTTATAATCAAGGATCTCCGGGACCATCGTCCGCTACTTCATGGACACCTTCGGAATGGTTTGTACCATATTAGCATCCCATCGGACAACACTAATAAGGCTCTCACTACGACTGTCTCCTCTGCACACGTCTAGCACTCCCGCCTTGGCCACCCCAGCAAAGAGAAACTCATCCTTCTGGCTCGTGACAATCCGGCTATTTCTACTGTACCAAATTCTTTTATCTGTAACTCTTGTAATCAGGCCAAGAGCCACAAAATTGTGTTCAATAAACGCATTTCGGTTTCTCAAGCTCCTTTTGATCTCGTTCACACCGACGTCTGGGGTCCGGCACCTCACAATTCAATTGACAGTCATCATTACTATATAATTTACATTGATGATTACACCAGATACTCCTGGTTATATCCTTTACACAATAAAAATGAATCTCTAAATACCTTCAAAAATTTTGCAATCTCATCAAAACACAATTCAAGACCACTCCGAAAATTCTCCGCTCTGACGGTGGCGGCGAATACACCAGTCATGCCTTCCGCTCTTTCCTACAAGCAAACGACATTCTTCACCAACTATCGTGTCCTCACATCCCCGAGCAAAACGGGTTGGCCGAGCGAAAACACCGCCATTTGCTCGACCTCACTCGAGCTTTTCTACTTGAGTCCGGCTTACCCTCAAAATTCTGGACATCAGCACTTTCCACCGCCCACTACCTCATCAACCGCCTACCCTCCAAATCCATCTCTAACAAGATCCCGTACCAACTCCTCTACAAGCATCCGCCGCTCTATGATCATCTCCGCACTTTCGGCTGTCTGTGTTACCCCTGGTTGAAGCCTTACTCCGCCGACAAATTATCCCCGCGATCACACCCTTGCATCTTCCTTGGATATTCCAATCAACACAAAGGATATCTTTGTCACAACCTCTCCACCGGTCGCACCTATATCTCTCGCCATGTTCAATTCTATGAACAAAACTTCCCTCTTAAACAAACTGTTTCATCACCTCCTACGACCACTAACTCACCCAGTACCAATCTACCTCCTCTTCTCCTTACGCCCACCAATCATACCTCAAATTCTTTCCCGTCTATGGCTCACCCAACTCAGAACCTACCCAACCATTCTGCTCTCACTTGATCGATCCCGCTTTCACATCCCTCATCTCCAACACCCTCGGCCAACACTCAAAACACTCACACCAACCATCCAGCCATCACAACTCACCCAATGCAAACTCGCCTAAAATCTGGAATTACTAAACCCAAACCTGTCTTTAATCTCCTTGCTCACCTCACGCTGAATGACACTCCGATCTCTTACATCCAAGCTCTCAAAACTCCTCACTGGCGTTCCGCAATGAAAGCCGAATTCGACGCTCTTCAACAACAAGCGACTTGGTCACTCGTCCCCCCTCCTTCCGACAAACCCATACTTGGTTGCAAATGGACCTACAAGGTCAAGACTCTTCCCAACGGTCAGATTGAATGTCATAAAGCCCGCCTCGTAGCGCTCGGATACGATCAGCAGCACGGTATCAACTACGACGAGACATTTAGCCCCGTCGCAAAGATGACGACAATCTGGGTCCTACTCACTCTGGCTCTCAACCGGCAATGGCAAATCTACCAGCTTGATATCTCCAATGCCTTCCTGCACGGCGATTTGACCGATGACATCTACATGAAACAACCACCTGGATTCACTGATCAAAATCAACCACAAGCAGTCTGCAAACTCCACAAGTCTCTCTACGGACTCAAACAAGCGCCGCGACAATGGTTTCAGAAACTCACCGGATTTCTCCAACTACAAGGCTTCGGGTTCAGTCGTTCTGATCCTTCTCTCTTACTGCTCAACAAAAACAATGTTTATATCTACATACTAATTTATGTAGATGACTTTCTCGTGACAGAAAACAACGAACTCATGATTCAACGGCTTCTTCAACAACTCAGCAACCAGTTTGCACTCAAACAGCTAAGTCCAATTTCCCTCTTCCTCGGAATTCAGGTGACTCGCTCCTCCACCGGTTTCTTTCTATCACAAAAATATTATGCTACTAAAGTGCTCAACGTCGCAGGATATAAGGACTGCAAAGCAGCCCCCACGCCGGTTACTCCCACGAAGAAAAACCTTGAACCGAACCTTCAACCGTTCCCAGATCCATCCCTCTATCGCCGTCTCGCAGGCTCATTACAATACCTGTCAATAACTAGGCCGGACATCGCATTTGCAACTAACCAAATTTGCCAACATATGCAATCACCGACTGTGCAAGACTATCAGGCCCTCACCCGCATCCTGAGATACATCAAGGGCACGTTAAGCTTCGAACTACCTCTCACAGCAGGATCACTCGAGCTGCGATCCTTCTCGGACGCGGATTGGGCATCCGACACTACCGATCGAAAGTCCATATCGGGTTTCTGCACGTTTTTAGGCTCAAATCTGATCTCGTGGACAGTTTGGAAGCAACCTACAGTCGCAAAGTCGTCTACTGAAGCAGAATATAGATCTCTCTCTGCAGCTGCATCTGAAGTAATTTGGCTTCGTCGCCTAATCGCAGAGCTGGATATTCCACAACCTAACCCGACCACTATCCATTGCGACAATACCTCCGCAATGGCCATAGCCAAAAATCCGGTGTTTCATGCACGAACAAAGCATATCGAGATCGACTATCACTTCATCCGACAACAAATAAACTCCGGCAACCTTCAGCTATCGCACATCTCTTCGCATAATCAAATAACAGACATCCTAACCAAGCCATTCTCGACCACTCGCTTCCAAGAACTCCGCACCAAATTAACCATTGGGAACCCGAATGCTTAAATTGAGGGAGGATATTAGAATATAACGGCTACTTTGTATTTACACTCTTTGCCATCTCCATGTATCTATAAATATAGAATACTGTAACCGAGATACTAGATGAATTAATTCCCCTTCTTCTCACTTTCCCTGTCTCAATCACCTCTTCTCTTCTCTCAGCAATTCCCTCAGTTCGACCCCGTCCAGGTAAGTATAAATTATATATATATATATATATATATATATATATATAATAATTAACAGAGCAAAATGAAATTATTATGAGATTTTTTACATATTTTTAATCATTAAAAAATATATATTACACGACACAGTAAAATGTCACAAAAAGGTGATAATGACTACTCCAATTTATTAAAAAAAAATTATCTTGAAATCATCATCGCATTCAGAATTTTATATGTTAAAAAAATTAAAAAAAAGGTAGATCAAATAAATTTAATCAAATAAATTGTATAATTATTAAATTTATTTTTGAATAAAAATATATAATTAATTTATTTAATAATTTTTTATTTTTATTTATCTCAAATTAAAAAGCACATCTTTATCAAATTCAGATAAGAAAATTACAACTTTTTTTTTTTTTTGAAGAAGAATTTATCATATATTTAGCAAAATAGTATAATCTTTTTTAAATAATTATTTATTTTCAATTCTATAGATTTAGATTTAACTACAATTTTTTTATTTTTCCATGAGAAAATGTTTGTGGCTAAGGTAAGGAGTAAGGACAGGATATTGACTCTTTAATTGTAATTTATAATTAATAATTTATGTGTACAACAACAACAACAACATCAAGCCTTTATCCCACTACATGGGGTCGGCTACATGAATCTTTTTTCTCCATTGTGTCCTATTCAAAGTCAAATTCTCGTTTAAATCTAATAAAGAAAGGTCATTCCTAATATTTTCTAATCAAGTCTTTTTAGGTCTACCCCTACCTTTCTTAACATAAGTCAAATCTAATGCCTCTACTCTTCTAATCGGGTCATCGCAAGGCCGTCGTTTTATGTGACCAAACCATCTAAGGCGACTTTCTCTAATCTTATTTTCTACTGGAGCTACTCCAACCTTTTCACGTATATGCTCATTTTGTATTCTATCTCTAAGGGTAAAGCCACTCATCCACCTGAGCATCCTCATCTTTGCCACACTTAACTTAGTATTATGCTTCTCTTTTAAAGGCCAACATTCGGCACCATAAAGCATTGCAGGCCTCACTACCATCTTATAGAATTTTCCCTTAAGTTTGATGGGTACATTTCTATCACATAACAAGCCCGATGCATTCCTCCACCTCAACCATCCAACTTGAATTTTGCTGATAATATCCCCATCTATTTCACCATCATTCTGAATAATAGATCCAAGATATCTAAAACGTGTACTCTTATTAATGACTTGATCGCCCAAAGTCACAATCCCCTCACTAGGTCTATTACTACTAAAATTACACTCCATATATTTCGTTTTAGATCTACTCAAGCGAAAACCTTTAGACTCTAAGGTTGACCTCCATAATTCAAGTTTACCTTCAACTCCCTCTCTAGTCTTATCAACAAGAAGAATATCATCAGCAAAAAGCATACACCAAGGTACATCTTCTTGCAAATGTCTAGTGAGAACATCCATGACTAAAGCAAAAGATATGGGCTTAAGGTTGATCCTTGATGTAACCCAACCGAAATAGGGAAATACTTGGTCAATCCACCTTGTGTTTGAACACAAGTAATAGCTCATGCATACATATCTTTAATGATTTGAATATAAGAATTATTGACTCATTTCTTTTCAAGAACTCTCCATAGCACTTCTCTTGGAACTTTATCATATGCTTTTTCTAAAAAATGTAAATTCATACATTTTATAAGATCCAATAGTAAAGTTTATGTAACGACCCCAAGATCCGTGTAGCGAAAGGATTCATCTGATTGTTCTATTTTTTTTTTCTATCGGTTTCCTCATCTGTTGTTCATATCAATCCATACATACATATATATATCCAGAGCCAGAGATAATTACATTACAGAAAAGAAACAGCAGCGGATACTATAATACACAAATAATACAAAAGTCAAAGTACAGCCAAAAGAAATACTACACTAGCCGTACATGCTACAAAAGAAAGCCTACCAATGCTACAAAAGAAAAGCTACAGAACTTGGCAGAAAGATCGTCAAGCTGGAGGCCCCGCACCTGAAATCATTAACCACATATAATGAGCTTACAAAGCCCAGCAGGTCACCAAAGCCTACAACTGAAATCAAAGCACGACACTGAAAACAATATGCAGGTTAATCAACTCAAGTCAAATCAATCAGTCGAACATGGTCAATGAGTCAATGCAATCCAGAAATCAATAGTCAATAAAACCAATCAATGCAGCGGCAGGCAATTCGATAAATCAACTCAATCAATCAATATTCGTCAATTAAATCGATGCTATCAAATCAATACGATCTAATCAATGAAATCAATCGAGAAAAGCGATACGAAATAATGAATCTATACAATGTCCATTTCAATGCTCAGTAGTATCAATGCTCGGTAATCAATCGATGAAATCAGTGAAATCGTACGATACAGTAAATCTGATCAAATCCAATAAAGCAGAAATCGATAAATCAATAAATCCGTCAATATCAATAAATCGATCCGAAATCAATAAATCAATACAGATCAAGAAATATATACGATGCAATATCATATACATGCAATTTCATACAATGGTCTTACTCGACAAGCACAAACACTAGCTATTATCAATAGTGCTGTTGTAGTTATCAATCGTATCAATAGTGCTGTTGTAGTTATCAATCGCTCAACCAGGTGAAACTGGCTATTATCAATAGTGCTGTTGTAGTTATCAATCGTATCAATAGTGCTGTTGTAGTTATCAATCGTTCAATGATGCTGTTGTAGTTATCAATCGTTCAACCAGGTTAAACTGGCTATTATCAATAGTGCTGTTGTAGTTATCAATATTGCTGTTGTAGATATCCATACGTTGGTTTCTATAACCAACGTTCAACCAGGTTTCCACTTGTCTTTCAGAATCAATCAATCGATGCAATAAGCAATAATAGAGAAATCTAGAACAATCATATCAATAGTCATACACATATCAATTCAATCTATCAATTCCGGGAAAATCAGAAATCGTATGAAAATCGGGCAGAGCAACGGCAGTCTACAGAATTTACACAGAAATCTCCAAAAATCACAATTCACCAAATTAATACAGAACGTACACAGCAACATTATAAGACTATTCTTTTACTGCTCAAACCAATTCGGACATCATAATAAATTGCAGTCAAAATAAAACCCCGCAAAACCAAAACGGACCGGACAAAATCTGTCAATAAATAATCAAAACGTGCAGAATAATCACATCTACAACATACCAAAAGTTATGCGGTGAAATCTTCGCCAGTACCAAACCGGGTACGAAAATCGCTTACAAAAACACAAATCTGAGCACCATTTTACAAAACCTCAAAATCTTCGAAAACAGAAGTAGAGTTCGGAGTCCTTACAGCGAGACAAACACAATATCCAACAGCAACGAACGACGAAAATCGCTTCGCGGGCCCCGAAATCGAACTTCTTCCTTTGCTTTTCCGCTCTTTCTCTCTCCTCAGATATTTTCGTTTTATAAAAAATGATTTCTCTCTCCTCGAAACGAGCTGATTTTCTTATATCTGTGAACTGATCGGCCAGGCCGATATCCACATCGTCCCGGGACGATCAGATCAAATCCTGATCGTCCTGGACAGTTCCCAGGGCTGTTGTCTGGCCGATAATTTCTACAGTACAGATCGGCCTGGACGATCTCAACATCGTCCCGGACGATCTGTACAGAAATCCTTCCAGAAAACACACCAGAAATCAGCTGTTTTCAATGCACTGATCGGCCTGGACGATCTCGACTTCGTCCTGGCCGATTCTGGGAGGAAAATCCAGTTCAGAGAGGAATAGCAAGGGAACGAGATATTACAGTTTATATTAGTTTACATTTCATAACCATTTGGATGACATTTTTTTCAAAATTTTGCTTTGATATGCTACATGAAAAAATCATAATAAAAATTATGATTGTAAAAAATAATTTCAATCCAACATTCATTAATATAAAAATAAAAATAAAACATAATCTCCAAAATGGATTTTTTAAAATGTTTTTTTTTTCAAAATTTAACTTTGAAAAAACCATTTTCAAGAAAACATAATATAAATTATGGTTTAAAAAAATAACTTATAATAACAAAATTAGAAGAGCATTGACCACATCAAACAAAACAAATTAACATAGATTGCTTCAACAAACTAGATTTTAAATATAACACATTAACATATATTTAGACAGAGAGAAAAAGAGAGAGAAAGTTGTATAATGTAAGTATCCAATATTAAATTAACATGATGAATGAAATTATTCATAAAATAAACAGAAATGATCAAAATGATTCTTTGACTCTTTAAAAAGAATCAACATGAACATCTGCTATATTAAAAGATAATTTTGGTCCTTTAAATCTTTAAAAATGAATCAAAATAGTCCCTTAGCAGGACTATTTTGATTTATCTTTAAAGAATTAAAGAATCAAAATGATTCTTTAATATAGTTGGAGACTAATTTGATCTTTTTCCCATAAAATAAGTAGTTCATATTTGTTAAGTTAGTGTAAATCTAACACATAATTGCCATCATGTGTTGAAACTTACATGCCATGTTGCAAATCTTTAAAATTAACAATAATGATGATGATAATTCACATTTTTAATTGAGTTATCATGTTGATCAAATCGTTAACAATTCATCTAAATTGAGCAAAAAAATATGAATCAATTTGTAATCTTATGATCTAACGGTCAAAAGCTGTCATAATCTATTCAAATGATACATTTTTATTCATCTATAAATAATACGCAGATCCCACCAACAATTTATACGGATTAATGCGAAGACATCATAAAGTTGACTTGCCATTCAATGGCGTATGTTACACATGAGAAAATTATAATATATTTGAAGTTAATGCACCAACATGCATGTTATGCTACATTTTAAATGACATAAAATGTTAATGTTGATAATATGTTAAATCATTAAAAAACAATCTTAGGATATGATTGAGACAGCTGCAATCTTTTATAAAGATGATTATAAAAATATTGTGGGAAAAGTAAATTTTTAAAAAGTTAAAGTAGAAAAACAACTTCTTAGCACAAAAATTTTATAAAAATAACGAAATAATAGTAGTCAAACATAAACTATGATTGCGGTTTGAAAAGCAAACCAATAAGAAAATTGTCCCAAACTAACCCTTAGGCTTCGTTTGGACCAGCTTTCTTTCTGCTTCTTAAAGCTGAATTTTTGTACTAAAAAACTGCTTTAAGAAACAATAAAAAAACCATCTCAAATAAAACCTTAATGAGGAAAGATTTTTTTTAATCACTGCCTTAACTAATTTTAAACTCCATTTTGAGGAATTTTAAGTGAGAAATCTTACAAGCAATAGATTTCCCATAAAGATATTGAATCTAACATAACCTCCCAAATCTTTTCTCTCCAAGAAGACTTTTGGATAAATACATCTTTATTTTTTATATTGCAATCTTAGGCTTCATGTGATGATGAAAACTATTGAAGACTTTTAAAAAAATAAATCATTTTATATCATCTTGCTCTCTTGGGGATCTATGCATTTATAGGCTCTCCTAAATTTTCAAAATTTTGCAAATGAATAAGTCACAGGCAGATCAAATTCCCATAGAGATTAAAAGAGTCTCTAGGAGAATCATGCCAATACACTTTCTTGAAGTAGAATGTGCTCCTGGCCTATCACTTTCTTATTTTCTCTCTTTTAATTCTTTTAATATACTAGTATAAATACACGTACACATGATGCACATGAATAAAATTTTAAAATCATGGGAAATTATGTTGGGAAGCGCCATTAACCAGATTTGGTTATGGAGGAAAGAAGAAAGTTTGCTGGCAGAGAATTGAGATCAATAAGCTCAGATAAATTCCTTCCATTGCAACAAGGATCACAGATCAGGGATGATTTGTTTGCATTGCTCACATTGAAAGATATAGAGCTCCTAAAATCCGCAACAACATTCATCAAATTGTTCCAGCGATTGCAAACTTTTAATGAAATCAGCTATATTTGCAGTTACAAAACATGGCAAGGAAAGCATCACCAGGAAAAAACCATTGTACGAGGAAGCAACTATATGCATGATTTATAGCATTTAGAGAAAGAAGGAAAGCCTAAGCCACTGTCTTTTGTTATTTTTTTTTGCAAGTTTGGATGTAAGAGATCAGATGAAGTTTCTAAGTGTTAATATCTCCATGAAATAAAAATCTAGCGCACAAATTTAAGGCATAAATATCTTAGAATAGACAAACCAAAAAGCAGGATAACAATGATCATGATGGCGGTGTCAAACCATATATCATAGCATGCGGTGAAGACGTGGAATATTTGATAAACGCTTGTACCAATTCTTAACAGGCATTCATACAAACACTTTCCATGCGATTGGTAACGGATGGCATATTTTATCTCAATTTTTACATTTAAATTTGGATTGCATATTTTATGACATAAGCAATGAAAAAATCCAAATAATTGCAAATTTTTATATATAAGGAATTGTTTCAAGCAACATAAATCAAGACAGAACTTATTTACGCGAAGGAACCATCCAGTTCAAATTTTGGATTTAATAATATTTGTGAATTGGACAGCATATAAACTGAAATAAACCATAGGGATTTCATTCATTTAGTAAGAATGATTTTGCTGAATTTATCTTCCTACCCTGCTTTAACCAGTTCAATTTTGAGAAAAATAATAGGGGAAACAAGCATGTCCATTTGAAGGAGAAACAAGGCAAGATACAGTCATTTGGTTATAACAAGAATGAACAAATTGCTACATAATTTAAGAGAGAAATCAGCGAGAACGCTTCATGAAAAAACTTCTTTAGCTACTGTATCAAAGTAAAGGGTCTGAAGAGCTCCGAAATCAGTGAGGGAGTGGATGTGAAGAGGTGCGAAATAACCAAAAGAAGAAATTACAGAGGGTTATAAAGAAGTTCATCAATGAAGCCATCGCTCAAGTAGAAACCGTTCATCAGTGAAACCGAAGGGGAAAAGCGTTTTTTTTTTTTTTTTTTTGTTTAATGGCTCGGCACTAAAAAACGTCAATATTAGAGAAACCGTTTGTTTAATGTAATTAAAAATTCTGCCCAGCAATGAAATAAATGTTTTGTAAAAAGAAAAAAATGAAGAACATGAAGAGCACTAAATGAACATTCCAAAATTCAGAGCAGAATATACTTTGACGGCTAAAAAAATTCTCCAATACATCAACTATCACCCTTTCAATAGGAGATTATCTTAGTTCTCTCTAGGAGAATCATACCAATACACTTTCTTGAAGCAGAATGTGCTCCTGGCCTGTCACTTTCTTATTTTCTCTATTTTAATCTTTTTAATATATAATATATGGGATCATAAAAAATCAAATGCATCAAAATTCTACAAAAAAAGCCCCAATTCTCTAAGATTTCATTTGGGACAACTTTCTTACCGGTTTTTTAAAACACTTTTTTAGTACTTAAAAACTACTTTAGAAAACTATAAAAAAATGTCTCAAACAAAATCTAAAATAAATAAAAGAGAAAACAACTGAAGATATAAGCCAACAAAATGATTAAAATAACAACAAAAATCAGGCACCTCAAAAGTTCTTTAAAATGGCATTTCCACATCTGTATGAAATTGCTAAAAAGTGATGGAGATAATATTGTACAGCTCTCTCTCTCTCTCTAATGGAGACATCTAAAATCCAGTTTGAATGATCAAGATAATTTACCTGCACTCTGCAATTAGCTTTGAAATTGGAGAGAACCCGTATTCCTTTTTATACTTCTCTATTTTGATCAATTAGAGATCAATTGGCCTCGTCTTAGGATCTATTTGGGATTGCTTCAATTTATTATCAAGATAATTGTAAAACTGCTGAGGAGAAATTTTCTTTTTTAAGACTATTATAAAAAACTTTCTAGCAAAAAAATTCTTAAAAACAACAAAGCAATAATAAAATAGAACTGTAATTGTGATCTTAAAAAACAAAACAATAAAAAAATAATCCCAAACAAACCCTTAGTCTAGTTTCAAAAAACAGCACTATATGTAGTTAAAATTAACTCCAAGTAGGGTGCAAAAGGCAATATTTCATTTTATTGCAATGAAAGGACTAGCTATTTGCAAAAAACTAAGCTATTCTTGACTGGGATTTTGCTTAAATTGCTATATACAAACACCACAGTGCATAAGCTATCAATCACAACAATAGTTTTGAAAGACGACAGCCTCTGATACATTCAATTTATTTGTAAAAGTAGCTATAAAACTGTTGTGAGACAATAAAATTTTGTATGGGTATTAAAATTTTATCAGTTTAACAAGTTGAACTCTCTTACTATCATAGATAGATAGGAAAAATTATTTTGTGTGGACACCGGACGGCATCCGGAGACCAACTAGAACGCGCCACATCACTTTTTTGCTCGGTACCGCTCTGTACCGGATGACGTGGCGCGTTCTGGTTGATCTCCGGACCGTCCATTGTCCGCACAGAATAATTTCTCCATTGATAGTGGCATATTTAATGGTAAAAAATTATTTTTCACAATAACTTTTTTTTAAATAACAAGAATGTCATAGCCCATAGAAACAAGTGATAACCGTGCAACAAATAAAACAGTGAAAATACTGACCCAATCAAACCCTAAATCTGCTACAATTTGCAGAAGCAATTTATAGAAGCTACAAGGTTCCAATTGAAGAAGACCTTCATCTATCGCCAAAATTTGTTTTGGCCATTTTGGTTTTGATTTGGAATAGATCAGACTTCCTTTTGGGCATTTCCCAATAAAAATTCATGCTCAGCCATGTATATATATCATCAAGATGCATTCATTGATGGTTGAAAACTAAAATCTTTTCTCGCACAATAACACAATATTTAGACAGTTTGCACTGAAAATAATCTAACAAAATATTGAATTACATTGTTTCATTCTATGTGCACAGTGCCATCAGTTAAATAGACAAACAGAGCTCACCAAAGTGCAATCTTTCAAAAGAAATAATTGCTTGATAAATCTTAAATTTCAACAGTAATGTAAAACTTACTCACCATGGAGTTTTAGACATAACTGTCGATCAGGGATTTCCTCATCTCATCAACAATCATATTAGGCTGAGCTTCTCTTAGTTTAAAAACACTCTCAATAACTGAGAGCTCAGTAGCTGTGGTGTCTAAACCACAGAAAGCAGTCCAGTCATTGACAGTCATACCAGCGGCAATAACCTCACTGCCTCTGTTCACTGTTCCTGCCACAAGAGGTACTTGAAGAAGCGTTGAAAGCTCGTCGAGGTCCTCAATGGATGTATGAGGATGAACCTTACAAGGCAAAAGATAGTAAGACTCACTTTCACTTTCAGAACAGAATAATCAGTAGAATTTGGGAGCTTACCAGGCCACCTTTGTTAGAGAAAGTACAGTAGCTACCAACAAGAATATTACCAGCTACTGTCTGCCTGAACACTTCAACTCCCAGAATATCAGCAATAAGATCTTCAGTTTCCTGAAATCAAGTAAATAAATGTAATCCACATGTCAAAATTTTCCGTAACCATATTTGGATATAGGAGCTCAGAATAAAAGAAGTCAAGACAATTTACCCGATCAAGGTCAGGATGAGTGAGAGCAACATGGTCATTGCAGGCTATGCAGTTTCCTAAGGCTGACAGTTTCTCTTCAATTCGTTGAACAATCACCTGGTCTGGTAGACTATTCCTCAGATGTTGAAGCTCTGTTAAATTTATATCCAGACAAATATGCAACCAACAGTCAGATAACAGTGTGTGATTCAAATGTTGGAACTACTAAGTACCACAGGGTACTAGATATTCTAAGCCATGCTAATTATATTTTGCCTTATAGAGCAATGTGTAGTGAAGAATACTTGTCCACGCAACAAAACGAATTATGTGAACAAGGAATGAAAAATATAATATTATATTTCTTTTATGGTGCGCTAATGTAAGCAAACTTCTAACAAATATTTCTTTGCCCAGTTTGCCAAGGTTTCATAGTAAGCACTTAAGAACGGTTTGATCACATTATATTGGCAAAAAAAATGTTCTACAACTGTCCTGACACAGATAACATACCAAAAGAAGCAGCGCAGGTGAAGTAATAATCATCTTATGATAAAAAATGAAGATATCAACAAAGTAGATACTAATGCTAATATGGCCACAGTTTATTGACTATAAAGAAAATTTTACCTTGGTCAGTGGTACTGTGAGGCACAAGAAGCCCATTTTTATTTCCTGTAAGAAATATGGAATGAGCAACATATACAGGCATTTGTAGAGGTCTAAAATTGACGGAACTTGTCATTACTTACCAGCACACATCCGCCCAATAATTCTAGTGCCAGCAATCGAGGTTTTCACCACTGGAATTACATCGGCAAGCTCAGATTCGAACACACTGCAAGTCAGTTATAAAATCAGCAACCGCCTAACACAAAAGCAAAAAAAACAAGAGGGTGGGAAATGGAGTGAAGTATATAGAAATAGAAGCATGGACCACCAAATCCTCGAGGAAGTAACCTGTAGAAGTTCTCTGATCCTCCAATAGCAACCAAGCAATAGGCATTTGTAAGCTTGGAGAACACTCCAATATCGCAACAGTTCTCAAACTGAAGTCCTGTTGTTCATCAAATATGCATTAATTAGAAACTATACAAGCCTATATTTCCTCTAAAATCAAAGGTATATATATCCACACAGAAACCAAGCTAAATTAAGTTCAGCGAAATCAAGAAGAATTCACAAGAGCACATGTTTATAGGTCGCTTGGAAATTTAACTTGTTTCTAAGAGAGCAGTAACTATCTTCATGCCTGAACTACCAAATTCTTTCAGAATAAGAACAAAATTTCCATATCCAAGTCAACTAAACCCATAGGGTTTCAACTTTAAATTTTGTCCAATCCCCAAATTAGCCCTTTTTGCAACCCCCATGAAACCATATATATATTTTAGTAGGACATGTTTCTAGTTTATTGTAAGTCCACTTCATACTCATGTTCATATTGATATCCACCCATTAAATTTCAATGTATGTCCATTGACAGCTCTAATATCATGCAAGTGAAACAATTCTTCTCATGCTATATATGACAAGGATAGGTGTACTTCCATCTCAAAATGGTAGCATGACTTTATTTTGAAAATCAATCGACTTTTATTCATAAGAATCTACAACATGCTCGCTATGTTTACTTGGTTTAGGAACAATGGCTGGTACAGTAAATACAACGGATAAATGGGGCAAATCAGATCCCATTCCTTTTTACCACAAACAAGCTTATTTCAGGTTATCATATATAGGCCTCCAATATAAATAACCTAAAGTGAAAGAATAAGGTATCACCATTTATCAAAAGGAAGGAGCACAGAAGCAAAATAGAGAGCATTCATGCCATTATAGAAACTTACGAGTAGCCATGATGGATAGCCAATAAGTACTGAAAACCTGAAAAACCAAAACAAGCACATTAAACACTTTTCTTTTAAAAGAAAAAACAATAAACTAATGTCGAGAGAACATGTTAGACAGAAATGGGGAAAAATTCATTTAATCGTGCATTTTAATAGTGCTTTTCTTTTTTTGAAGTCAGGAGAATGTATCCTTCCATAATATGAAGGTTAATACAATAATTTTTAAGGATCTCTCTCTCTCTAGCATTGAAAAAATTATTAAAAATCAATTAAAATAACAAAAAGTTTCCAATGTGGTATGAGGCTCCCTCATGACCCTTGTATATCAAGGTAGACACTAAACCAAAAACATTCATAAATGGAAAATCCTAATCAATATGCAATATTATCCAAATGACCTATAAACAAGAAACATTCATTAAATATTCATGGTCCAAAATTTTCAAATCATGATGTATATCCAAATGACATATGGGTGATTTGAGTAATCATTTGCTATGATCATGTTTCCAAAAAAAAGATTCATTGAATATTCATTGACAAAAACTCCAGGTAATTGTGGGAAAGAAGATTTATGCAATTTGAGGATGCTGCAACTCCAGGAAATTGAGGAAGAGAATGAGCAACCACCAAGCTAGTTTCATTCATTATATGCACACTCAAATATCCCTTAATCAGGGTTATAGCAATACAATACCCATAAAATCTATTATACAACATAATAAGCTATAAAGACGCATAGCTCACAAAATCCCCGATAAATACCCTTTTAAGTGGCTGTTTGGATACAGGATTTCTGCCGAATAGTGCCAAACAGGATTTAGGGAACTGTTAAGGGGCTGTTTCGTATCAGATTTACAGCTATTAGCATAACATTCCACTAACATCAGAATATTCCCTGCCATAACAAACTTCACATGGCATAACAAACTGTGTACCACACTCACGTGTATACACATGCTCTATATATATTCCACTCACTGTAGCAAGGATTGAGAATGAATGAATTCCTTTGCTGATTTCTATCTTGCTTTTAGTTTACTGCTATAACTTTGTTTTGCTATTAGGATACATGTTGTTGTATTTCTAGATGGTATCAGAGCAGGGCTGAGAACAGTCAATCTCAGTTGCTCAAACAATGACCCAGTCATCCACAGAGCAGGGCTGAGAACAGTCAATCTCAGTTGCTCAAACAATGGCTCAGTCATCCACCTCGCAAATGGCAGATCAAACGATGGCGACATCCTCCGATCCACCGTCTATTCCATCCTCCCTTAAGTTGGTTCTCTCCCACATCAAAACTATAGTATCTGCTTCTTTATCCAACGACAACTATCCGGTGTGGAGATCTCATATCTTCAAACTACTAAGAGCCAATGGCTTCGACAGCCATCTTGAAAGATCTGCAACTCGCCCACAGCGTCTGCTTCAACAGCCAGATGATAGCACAACAGTAAATCCTTCATACACTCAATGGCTTCTCATAGATAGAATCTAGCAGCAGCATTATGCTCAACTATATCTCCCTCCATCATCCCTTACATTCTGCACCTGGAAAAATGCTCCGACATCTGATACACATTAGAACAGCATCTTCAAGCATCCAACAAATCCAGAGTTATTCAGCTGAAGAATGAATTACACAACATCTCAATGCGCAATCTCTCCATGGCTCAGTATCTTACAACAATCAAAACCTTAGTCGACAACATTGCGGCAGTTGGATCCAATGTCGATTCAGAAGATATCATTATGTACACGTTGAACGGACTACCACCTACATATCAAGCCTTCAAGACAGCGATTTGTACCAAACGAGCACCACTCAGTCTAGATGAACTCTATTCTATGTTGCACCGATACGGATATGGCGACATGGATACGATACGAGACACGTCAATTCTTAAAAATACAGGATACGGGTACGGCGCGGACACGGCATTATAATTTATAAATCATACATAAAAATTAAGAAAGCAATCAAAACATAATATTTGAAATTACAAAAAAATAGCAACAACATCATTTGTAGCATTGAAGCTTATAATATCAAAAATATAAGTAAGTATTAAATGTCTAGTACAACAACAAAAGCATAAACATAAATTATCTAGCACATGAAGTTTCAACTATTCAATAGAAGGAATGATATAATTATCATCTTCATTAGTTTGTCTTTGAACTTCCATATCATCTTCAATAAATATCATAGCTTCTAATTCAGGCTCATCAAGTGAAAGATTAATAATTTTTAATATTTTCATATCATCAAGAGACTCAAATCCATCTCGAAAATGAGAGAATCTTGCTCTCAACCGCGGAAGTAAATACGACACGTCTTTTTTTCGGATTTCTTTTTGTTTTCAATGGACACGCGTATCGGATAAGCGTGTTCTTTTGAAATTAAATAGTATTTTAATTGGATACGGCTTTGGCGTATCCGACACGTATCAGTGGAGTATCGGAGGTGTATCCGTGTATCGGTGTATCGGATACAGCACGCCTTCATAAATAGGTGTATCGGTGCAACATAGGCTCTATTCCTACCTTCTCACTGAGGAGATCAACTTGGCTGCAGAATCATCCCGAGATCATCCTTCAGCTGATCCAAACAAGGCATTATATGCTACTCGAGGACGTGGACGCCGTGGCAGAGGAAGGTTCAACTACAACCCCAACACACCTGGACAAGCAGATTCTTCTCCTCCGATCATTTGCCAAATCTGCACCAAAAGAGGTCACACGGCAATGCAATGCTGGCATCGACTGAACCCCAATTACACTCCTCCAACTCCGACAACTTCATCCAAGGCTCTGGTAGCGGATGCTTCACAGACTTCTCATGATTGGTACATCGACTCCAGAGCTTCTTCACATTTAACAAGCTCTCTGGACAACATGCTGCAACCAAATTTGTATCATGGTGTGGATAGCATCACTGTTGGCAACGGACAAACACTTCAAAATGCAAATTTTGTTCCTGGACTCCTACCAACTCCCCACCGTAAGTTCTCACTATCTAAAATATATCATGTTCTCAATCTCTCTCACAATCTATTATATGTTTCTAATCTCACTAATGATAACAATGTATCCATTGTTTTCTCTCCCTCCGGCTTCTCTATCAAGGACCTAAAGACTCAGGAAATCCTTCTACATGGGCCATGTCGCAATGGTTTGTACACCATTAAGCTTCCACCTGCTGTCAATTCCCTTTCTGCGCTATCAGCTGCTTCCTCTTCTTCGCTTCGGTGGCACAATCACCTGGGACATCCACACAGTGAAGTCCTAACTGTTATCTCCTCACACAACCGTGAACTACATATCCCAACCTCTGTTCATGTTTGTTCAGTCTGTCAGGCTTCTAAAAGCCATAAATTAGCTTTTTTTGTTTCTCAAACTTCTACCTCCTCTCCATTGGAACTACTTCATCTCGATGTATGGGGTCCCTCCCCAACTCTTTCTGTTCAAGGCTATAAATACTATCTTATTATTATTGATGACTATTCTTGCTTTACATGGTTGTTTATGATGCGTGCTAAATCAAAAACCACTAAAATCATCACTCAATTTAAGACTTTCATTGAAAATCAAATCTCATACAAACTTAAACGCATAAGAACCGATGGGGGCACTGAATTCATAAACTCAGAACTTCAATTATTCCTACAACATTGTAGAATACATCACCAAATTTCATGTCCCTACACCCCGGAACAAAATGGGACAGCTGAGCGCAAAACAGGCATGTCATTGAGACAACTCAGACCTTGCTCCACACAACTAATCTCCCTTATTACTTTTGGCCTGATAAAGCTCTCACGGCTGTACATCTTATTAACAGAATGTCATCAACTACTTTACAATATAAATCACCCATCCAACTCTTTTACAATCAAATGCCAGATTACTCACAACTCAAGACCTTCGGATGTGCTTGATATCCCTGGCTGCCCCCCTCTCAACGCCACAAGTTAGCTTCACGTGCTCCCCTATGTCTATTCCTTGGCTACTACGATTCCTACAAAGGCTACAAATGCCTTAACTTGTCCACCAACAAAATCATTATTTCAAAGCATGTTATATTTGCTGAAGACCTATTTCCATTCACCCCACTGCAACAGCACCCATAACACCTCAACAAACAGAACCGCCCAACCCCTCTATCCTCATACCAATCTCAACCCTCTCCTCCCCATCCACTAATACAAATCCTACTACTTCCTTTCCCTCCAGCCCACCCTCTCCTAATTTCTCTCCTCCATAATTACCTACTCCACCGTCCCCTAAACCACCTTCTGCTACATCAATTCAAACAACTCAACCTCATCATCCCATGGTCACTCGACTTCAAATGGGCTCCCTCAAACCACGGCAGATGCTTGACTTGCTCCATAAAATTCAAACCCTCACTCCTATCTCAAGTTCTAATCCAACTACCTATCTTGAGGCTGTTAAATCCCCTCATTGGCGGGAAGCAATGGCCATTGAATTCCTTGCCTTACAACAAGGAACTTGGAAACTTATCTCTCCTCCTGCCAATGCCAATATTCTCGGATGCCGCTGGACTTACCGCACCAAGCATCATTCAAATGGCACTATTGCACGCTATAAAGCAAGACTAGTAGCACAAGGCCATCGTCAAGAACATGGCCTTGATTATCACGACACTTTAAGCCATGTTGCAAAAATGCCAACTATCTGAGTCTTACTTACAGTAGCCCTACATCACTCATGGTAGGTTCATCAAATGAATGTAGCCAATGCTTTTCTTCATGGCGACCTCCATGAAAGTCTACATGTCCCAACCCAAAGGTTTTGAGGACAATCTTTATCCAAAACATGTTTGTCTATTGCAAAAAGTCATCTATGGCCTTAAGCAAGCTCCCTGAAAATGGTTCCACACATTTTTTACCTATCTAATCTCTCTAGGATTTCAACACAGTCAATCTGATCACTCTCTCCTCTTCCTCACTCAAAATAACATTCAAATCTATCTTCTCATATACGTTGACGATATCCTCGTCACTGGCAACAATTCTCCTGCAAAATCTCAGTTCGATCAGCTCAGCCATAAATTCACAATGAAATACCTTGGACGGGCTCACAACTTTCTAGGCCTTAACATTCAAACACACTCCAACTCATACTTTCTTTCGCAAGCCCAATATGCCAACTCCATCCTTCACAAGGCGGGTTTAACCTGTTGTAAATCATTCTCAAATCCCACCTCTACTAAACATGTCCCCACATTCTCCGATCCTATTCTCAATAATCCTCGCATCTACAAACAGCTCACTGTATCCCTTCAATATCTTACAATCACTAGACTAGATATTGCCTACTCGTTCAATGTCCTTTGCCAGCACATGCACAGTCCACAACCGTCACACTTTCATCATCTAAAAAGGTTGTAATGTTATATTAAGGGGACATTACATTATGGTCTTCCTATACTTTCCGGTCAGCTTCAACTTTCATCCATGTAAGATGCGGATTGGGCTAGTGACCCGCTCACCATAAAGTCCACCTCAGGATACTGTTCCTTCTTAGGATCTACTCTTATCTCGTAGAGTGTTAAGAAACAACATACAGTTACTAGATCCTCAACAGAGGCCGAATATAAAACAATTGCAGCTACTACAACAGATATTTTATGGCTTCGTCGGTTACTTCATAACTTTAACATCTCTACAGATACACCAACCACACTCTATTGTGATAATATGTCCGCACTTGCTCTTGCAAACAATCATGTATTCCACACAAGAACCAAACATATAGAGATAGACCATCACTTTCTAAGAGACCACATTCAAACCAAACATATCAAACTCACTCCAATTAGCACAATGGATCAAACAGCTGACATCTTTACAAAACCGCTCACTACAACTAGATATCAGCAGCTACGTTCCAAATTGACGGTTCAAATGGACCCATCAATTTGAGGGGGAGTATTAGCATAACATTCCACTAACACCAAAATATTCACTGCCATAACAAACTTCACATGGCATAACAAACTGTGTACCACACTCACCTGTATACACATGCTCTGTATATATTCCACTAACTGTAGCAAGGATTGAGAACGAATGAATTCCTTTGCTGATTTCTATCTTGCGTTTAGTTTACTGCTATAACTTTGTTTTGCTATGAGGATACCTGTTGCTGTATTTCTACAGGATTTAAGCGGGATTTACGCCAAACTGTTTTTGTGCGCGCGTTAAATCCCGGATTTAAGAATTTACGGCATAAATCCGGGATTTACTAAATCCCTCGGTTCGGCAGATTTATGGTATTTGGCCGAAGAAGCGCGCGAAAGGGAGAAAGTTACCTTCACAGCTGCGAGCTCCCGTTGTTGCTTCCGATCAAAAATTCGTAATCCGACCCGGCAGGAAGGGAAAGTCGTCCAAGGAGCGTAGTCGAATAGCCACGAAGGAGCCGAGGAAGCGACGCGTGCAAATCTCTACACCTCCTGCGAAGCAACGAATCCGAACAGTAACCACGAAGCAAACCCTAGACGCCTGTAAGTAATCATTGACTAACTTAATTACTATAATTTAAAATATTAATAATTAAATAAATTAGTTAAATAATTAATAGTATAATTAGTGTATAAATTAATTATCTAATTTAATTTAATTTAATAATTAATGATTACATATTAATAGAATTACTGAATTAGCTTAGTTGATATATCTTAAAATATATGTTAATAAATAATTAAAAGTGTAAATAATAATTAATGAGTACTAGAATTCTTAAGTGATTAATGAGATCATTAATAATATAATTTAGAATTAATAATACTTAAATAATTAATAAATTATTAGTTAAGTAACTAGTGATTTCAAAATAATTAGTAGGATCCAACCTGTCCTAAACTCATGTCGACCCGACTCTACACTATGACTTAGGTGAGCATATTGAAAGAGAAGTGTCGGAGCTACAAGAAGAGGAAGAACAGAGGATAGAATAGAGAGCGAAGCAGAAAGGAAAAAGTAATTTCTTTATATTCATAATGAGCAGATACAAAGCCTATTAATAGGGCAGTACAGGGTAATGATGTAAATACAATGTTATAAAGAGGGTCATTTGCTAACAGCCTCCCTCAAATTGAGAATTCATCGAGTGAATGATTAATTTGTTATGAAGGTCGTTGAAACGAGCAATAGAAAACGGTTTTGTTAGAATATATGCTATCTGATCCTTTGAAGGAATGTGTGTGAGGGCTATGTCTCCGGAGCCAATGTTTTGACAGATGAACTGATAGTCTATTTAGATGTGTTTAGTTCTTGCACGAAAGATCGGATTCTTTGCGATGGCATGAGCCGAGATATTGTCACAATGGATGACAGTAGGAGACTTCTATTCGAGATGAAGTTCGGCAACTAAGCGGCGAAGCCATAGGACGTCCAAGGTTGCCGCAACCAAGGATCGGTATCTGCTTCTGTAGAGGATTTGGCAACTATTACATGTTTCTTAACGGACCAGGAGATGATATTGGGGCCTAAAAGGTGCAAAAAACAGGATATAAACTTTCGGTCTGTAGCGTCGTAGGCCCAATCCGCGTCCGTGTAGGTTGTTAGAGTTAGATCTCCAATTGTGATGGGTAGGCCATAGGACGACGTGCCTTTGACATAGCGGGTTAATCTTTTTAATGCTTGAAAATCTTGCTCAATGGGATGTTGCATCCGTTGACAGACGAGGTTGGTGTCAAAGGCGATGTCCGATCGCATTATAGATATGTATCGGAGGGATCTCACAAGGCGACGGTAGAGAGTAGGATCTTGAAATGGATGGAGATTGCTGGATTGGTGTTTGGAGTTCGGAGTGATAAGTGTTGGTGCGGGTTTGTAGTCGTCAAAGCCAACGTCGTGTATGATTTTCTTGGCGTAGTGCTATTGCGTAAGGAAGTAGCCGGAGGTTGTTCGAAGGACTTCAATACAAAGGAATAGAGAGATTTTGCCAAGCTGTTTGAGAGCAAATTGAGTATTGAGGAGCTTTAGTAGAGACTAAATAACATTTTTATCATTCCCTGTGAGAAGTATATCGTTCACATAAATCAATACATAAATCTGAGTGTGTTGCTGATTAAGTAGGAGAGATAGGTCGGAACGACTAAACCTGAATCATTGTGATTGTAGAAAATCTGTAAGTTTCTGAACCATTGGCAGGGTGCCTGCTTGCGCCCAAAAAGAGATTTTTGAAGTTTGCATACAAATTATGGTAGTTTCGGGTTTATGAATCTGGGTGGTTGGCGCATGTAGATATCGTCCGGAAGATCACCATGCAAGAATGTGTTGGAGACATCTAGTTGATGTATTGGCCAGTTCCGATGAAGTGCTAAGGTGAGGAGAATGCGGATCGCAGGCATTTTAGCGACGGGGCTAAAAGTTTCATTGTAGTTGACGCCAAGTATTTGATTATAGCCAAGAGCGACGAGGCGTGCTTTGTAACGATCTATCTTTCTTGTAGGTAAAAGTTTAGTTTTGAATGTCTAGTTGCAGCCAAGAACGGATTTGTTTGGAGGAGTGAGCACAAGGGACCATGTATTTTGTTATTGAAGAGTGTTGAATTCATCTGTCATGGCTTTGCGCCAATGTGCTGATTTGGCGACCTAGGTGTATGTGATGGGAGTTGAAGGAGATGGAGTGGTAGTTGTTAGAGGTAACATCTGTTTGGGTTTGGAGATATCAGACTTTAGCCTAGTTTGCATCGGATGGTTTGGGTGAATGGAGCTAGATTGGGAGGGATTAGAAGTAGTGGCACGGTTAGATGAAGAATTTTGAGTGAAGTTTTGGTTGTTGGTAGGAGTAGTATTGTTGTGCGTGAGTTTCTAGAATGAGAGGTGAGATGTTGGGAGTGGTGGATGGGTTTGAAGGTGGAGAGCTATCAGTTTGAGGGAAAGAGACCATGAAGGTAGGGATAAGAAGTAGGGGAGAGGTGGTGGGAATTTGAGAGTGAGTTGGAGATGATGGTGTGAGAGATGACGATTTGTAAGGAAATGTGGTTTCGTAGAACATTATATGGTGAGAGATATGGAGTTTTCCCGATTTTTGATGAAAACATTTATAACCTTTATGAAGTGTTAAATAGTCAAGAAAGGTGCATTCTTGAGAGCGTGGAGTTAATTTGTTTGAGGTGTATGATTGCAACCATGGGAAGCAGATACACCCAAAGGTGTGAAGGTGAGAGTATGTGGGTAATGTGCCACGGAGTCTTTGGTATGGTGAGTGAAGAGAGATTGATTTAGAGGGAAGACGATTGGTGAGGTAATTGGCCATTGACAGAGCTTCTGCCCAAAAGATATTTGGGAGGTTGGAGGCATGTAGAAGTGTTCGAGTGAGGTTAAGTAGGTGCTAGTGGTTGCCCTCAGAGATGCCATTTTGTTCGGGTGTGTGAGGACAACTCAATTGATGTGTTATACCAAGTTCTTGCATATATTTTTTGAAAGCATGACTTGTGTATTCGCCTCCGTCATCGGAGTAAAATTTCTTAGGAGTGCAACCATGTTGATTTTTAATTAGATTACAAAATAGTTTGAACTTAGCAAGAGTTTCGTGTTTATAATGCATTAGATATATCCATGAAAAACACATGAAGTCGTCGATAAAAATTACATAATAACAAAAACAGTCTAAATAATTTTGCAGAGCTGGTCCCCAAAAAGTTCGAGTGGATTAACTCAAAAGGTGAAGTAGAAACCGTAATGCTTTTATTGAAAGAAAGTTTTGTGGCTCTTGGACACATTACAATATGTGCATATAAAAGAATTTGATACATTGCTTAGATCAGGCATGTGTTGAGCAAGAATGGAAAGAAGATGTTTATTTGGGTGGCCTAATCAGGCGTGCCATAGTTGAGTATTTGCGGTAGTAGCAGTGATGGCGGTGGGTGGGTGGTCAAGAGACATCCAGATTTGATAGAGGCCATTATGTAGATGCCCACGAAGAAGCGGTCGTTGATCCTGAATATCATTGATTTCGAACCCATCAGAATCAAAACAAGTTGAGACAAAGTTATCTGAAATTAATTTTGAAACAAAGAGGAGGTTGTGAGTGAGAGAGGGAACGTGAATAAGGTTGTGTAATTAGAGCTTACGAGGAGTGTCAGGTAGCGAAAGGAGGCCTTGACCAGTGTGGTGAATAGGTAAGGAAGAGCCATTGGCATTGGAGACAGTGTCGGAGCCGTGATAGGTGGCCGAGGTATAGAGATTGTTGTCGTCTGGTGTTAGGTGGGTAGATGCGCCAGACAGTGTCGGAGCCATGATAGGTGGCTGAGGTAATCGTCTGGTGTTAGGTGGGTAGATGCGTCGGAGTCAAGAATCCAATCTTGAGTCGTGGTAGGAGACGATTGAGCGAGAAGAGCACAGGGCAGATGTGAAGCAGTGGGAGCATATTTGAAGTTGCAGCGGTCCCAGCAGTTGAGAGCAATATGGCCCACTTTTTCGCATATTTGACAAGTTTGTCTACATGAATTTGTGAGGGCTGATGGAACATGTGGAGTGGGCGAACTGGTGTTAGAGGGTGGCGCGTTCTTGTTATTGTAAAAATGTTTCTGGCCTCGTCTGCACATTGGGGTTGAAGGAGATGCATAAAGGGTGTTGGCTGTTAGTCTGGCGGATGTTTCTTTGAGACTTTCTTGGTGTAAGTTGATTTCTTCGTTGTAGAGTCTCAAGTAGAGAGTGTCGAGGTCGATTGGGAGAAGAGATGTGTGAATGTCGGTCTTAAAGGAGTTATAGGTTGGAGGTAGGCCATTTAGGATGTAGAGGATGATGTCTTCTAGATCAATTTTAGGTCCGGAGGCAACGATGTTATCAACTATGGATTTGATCTGGGCAAGATATTGTTGCATGGTGAGGGTTTTCATTTGAATATTGTGGAGTTCATTCTTGAGTTGAATGACTCATGAGCGATTAGTGGGTTGAAGACGGCGTTTAAGAATAAGCCAGACAGCGTTGGCAGTGGGGGAGAATATAATGTAGGGAAGAATTGATTGATAGATTGTAGAGAATAAAGAGGAGAGGATATTACTGTCAACCAGTTGCCAGCGAGCATAGACTTAGGAATGAATGTCAGCAAGGGCTGGAATAGCACCGATTAGGTGTCCGGCATAGCCGTTTGCTTGAAATGTTGCAAAACTTGCATATGCCAAATGGCGTAGTTGTCCGAGGTTAAAGGGTTGGGGATGAGGTTCTTGACATTAGAAACAAGAATTTTGAGAGGTGCCGATATAGTGAGATCGGTGGGAGATTGTGCAGATGGAACAGTGGAGGAGGGAGGGAGAGAACTTGCTGAGTTTTGATCTCCCATGAACGACTCTAATACCATGAAAGAGAAGCGTTAAAGCTCCAAGAAGAGGAAGAATAGAGGAAATAACAGAGAGCGAGGCAGAAAGGAAAAAAGTAATTTCTCTATATTCATAATGAGCAGGTACAAAGCCTATTAATAGAGCCGTACATGATAATGATGTAAATACAATGTTATAAAGATGGTCATTTGCTAACACATATAACAGGTGAAGCTAACACGCTGACTCTGGCAAGAGTCAAGCACGAGCCACAGGGGTGAGCATGAGTGTGATTGCTAGCATGAGGAAGTCAACTATTAAAATAACATTAAAAAATGTCATTTCCCTTGTCCTGCACATCAAATGTCCATCACACCCAAAAATACTTCTCTTCTCCTTCACACATAGACCTTCCATCAATATCCATTCCCTAGCAAGATTATGTTGTGAAATCTTCACTTCCGATCATGACTTTAGCCTGATTTGGGACGACTTTTCTAATGCTTTCTAAAAAAAAAATTAGTATACAATTTTTTTACTAGAATTATGTTTTAAAAATTAATAAAAAAAGTCAGCACAAACGAAATCTTTCTAACTTCTTCTTCCTCATTGAGGGTTTCATAATTCTAATTGAAGTAGATGTAATAAGTGAGATGAAAGTTAACATGATATCAATTTATTAAAAATAAACATTTATATATTATATATACAAAACATGATAATTTTATATATTAAATATCAAGCAACACGTGTAACAACCTCCTCCATACAAATGCAATTAGTGCTAATATAAATATATTTAAATTTAATGTTATTTAAGTCAAATATAAATTATATCATAATAATCTTACAATTTATTTATAATTAATATTAATTTTAAATTTATCATAATATAATTTATATGAGAAAATATTTACACTACTTTTATTCTATTTATTTATTATTGCTAGGAGATAGGAAGGTGGGCTTTAATGCTGCTAGATATTTGTCACACTATCTGCTGAGGTGAGGGTGGATTCCATTAGGGCCACATAGTTTGCTTTTTATTATTATTTTTTACCAATCATTATATGTGTGAACTTCCCTTAGGCCAAACACCTTCATGGTGATGATATTCTATTAAAAAAATATCATCACTATCATCATTATTAGTCCTATCATTTACTAAAATATTACTTTAAGAAGCAACAAAAAAGTCGTCCCAAATGAAGCCTAAATAAGATAAATTTAATTAGATTTCACATATGAAAGTCTTTTCTGTAAAAATTAGGAGATTTGATTGATATTTTGATTATGAAAGCATTAATTAGGAAATCCAATTATTAATTTGGTTTTTTTTCAATTTTTTTAAATATAGGTTTAAGGACTGTTGTAAGCGAAGAAAGTCAATTGTAATAGTATTTCCTCACAATATAGTGAAATCCTATCTCCATGGACGCTGACGATTCTGCGCCGAACCATGTAAATTGCATCTTGTTCAATTCTATTTATTTGATTGTGCCATTTGTATTAATTTTCACAGTTTTGCGCAACAAAAACAACGAATCAATGACTTCTTGGTTGATAGTCAAAACTCACAATCAATATATCTAGATGAGTTGCTTATTAGTAGTACCTTAACTATTCAGAATTAATTTTATGATTTTTATTTATTTATTTAAATTTAATGTTATTTGAGACATAAAAATCACTATATATCTATATTATTATATGTCTCATATATTTTTAAGCACTATATCATTTTTTATAATGGATGAATATTTATATATATATTTTTAATTTTTCTCACATATATCTTAACATGTTTTTGTGACAATAAATTTAGATTTTAAGACTTTGTACCACCAACTAGTCGAATGCATTCAAAAGTATAGAGCCATGCAGCTCACATTGATTTATTAATTGGGAGCTAGCTTGGGTTATAACCAATAGGTCTTGGGTTTGAGTCTTATGTTTGTAATGTGTATGTGAATTTGCCTTAATTGATCTAAACGGCCAAAAAAAATGTTATATAGCCAATTTCATTTATTTTATAAGATTACTCTTAAATATTCATTTAATCATTTTATCACATAGTAATTACCCAATCAATAAAATAAATATTGATACGTTATCTTGAAATTATCTTGATTGGGCACGAATCTCGAGACAAAAGCTAGTTGGAAACTTCAAAAATTAATTTTGGGAGCACCCAAACTCCGATTTCAACAAACTTACAATCAAACTGAGCGTCTCGGAAATACAAACCCAACGACACCAAGATCAACCCAATCCGATCCCAAATGAGTCCAAATCAAGGGTCCAAAGCACTGCTGGAAGGTTCAAACCACAATTCGAGTTACCAAATGGTCTCCGATTTTGACGAGCTTATACTCAAATCGAACGGCTCGATGAGACGAATCCAACGAACCCAAGATCATCAAATTCTGACATCATTAAAGCCTTCAAATGTCCAACGAACGGTGCATGATCAAAGGATTCGATATTGGCCGTCCATTCAAACCACTCCCTGTTCGCCCTTGATCTCACGCCTATTTACGGGCTATGCCACTCCAGAAAAACTATAAATAGAGCCCTCATTCTACACCAAGGGGGGAAGGGGAGAGAGAGAAGAAGAAGAGGAGAAAGGGGAAAAGGAAATTCCTCACCTCCTCGACCACCGCCGGAGCTCTTCCTGCCGCCTGAAGACGCCGGAACTCTGCCGGATTTTCAGGAAACGCCGGGAATTTGCACAACTTCCACGTGATGCTGAAATCCTTCCCAATTAACAACAGAGTTCCCTCCTGATGCTGAAACTCCGCCCAAGTGAAACCAGAGTTCTCCTCTGCCACCAAAGACGTCGGACTTCTACCCGACGTCGGACCTTCACTCTTCGCCAAGTTTCTACCCGACGCCGGACTTCTACCGGTTATCAGACTTTGCTGGACATATATGCGAAGATGTATTTCTTTCCATTGATGGACTTCTACCTGACGCTGTCCTACTAATCTTCGTCGTCAGACTACAGTCCTTCCGACCTCCGTCGGCAGCTGACTACGGTCCTCCTGACCTACGTCGCCCGCCGACTGCAGTCATTCTAACAAAGTGAACATGTCAATAGTGATCCTTTGTATTTACATCATGTAATGTACTCCATAAGATGTACATCAAGCTAAGGCCTTCCACCAAGGAAGGGCCTCATTTGTAATCGACTGCAATACTAGTGGATTCATTCAAGCTGGGCTAGGCCCCGTGGTTTTTCCCCCTTTTTAGGGGTTTTCCACGTAAAAATCTTGGTGTCTTATAAATGCTATACCCTCTCTCCTTATCTGATTGCGTGCCGGATTTTCGTACAACGCTAAGACATTAAATCTTATATTTCTCTACCGCCGCGAATACTCCTGGACGCAACAGTTTGGCGCCGTCTGTGGGAACGTGGTTCCCGACTGGGGGGCAACTTTTGCTCAAATCTCAAAAGATCGTTCTTATCAACTTTCTGACATCAGTCATTGTTGCATCAGATGCGGACTGGGGGGCAACTTTGACCCCAATTCTGGTCAAAAAGATCCTCCGATGTTTCCTATATCAAGATGATATTTCAGGAATATCCGAGCAAATGCAAGGATACTTCAAATCAATTGCAAGCTTTATACAGTCACTGGTTAGACTTTTACTTCTTGGGCAAGGTCTTAATCTTGACCTTAAAAATGCAGTAACGGTCTAAAGATAGACCTTCTTCACTTTCGATTCGGGGTATACGCGGCGTTCGCCCCCTCCCAATCAAAGCAAAATCAATCCCAGGGGGGTTCGATTCGACCTCTTCCACACAGGTTAACGTCGTCGAGCAAAGGCTCCGACATACAACCTCGGAAAGGTCTCACATCCTTGGTGGATTCTCCCGACCTCTTCCACACAGGTTAACGTCGTCGAACAAATGTTCCGACATACAACCTCGGATAGGTCTCACATCCTTGGTGGATTCTCTCGACCTCTTCCACACAGGTTAACGTCGTCGAGCAAAGGCTCCGACATACAACCTCGGAAAGGTCTCACATCCTTGGTGGATTCTCCCGACCTCTTCCACACAGGTTAACGTCGTCGAACAAATGTTCTGACATACAACCTCGGATAGGTCTCACATCCTTGGTGGATTCTCTCTACCTCTTCCACACAGGTTAACGTCGTCGAGCAGGGCTCCGACATACAACCTCGGATAGGTCTTACATCATTGGTGGATTCTCTCGACCTCTTCCACACATGTTAATGTCATCGAACAAATGTTCTGACATACAACATCGGATAGGTCTCACATTCTTGGTGGATTCTCTCGACCTCTTCCACACAGGTTAACGTCGTCGAGCAATGGCTCCGATATACAACCTCAGATAGGTCTTACATCCTTGGTGGATTCTCTCGGCCTCTTCCACACAGGTTAACGTCGTCGAGCAAAGGCTCCGACATACAACCTCGGAAAGGTCCTACATCCTTGGTGGATTCTCCCGACCTCTTCCACACAGGTTAATGTCGTCGAGCAGGGCTCCGGCATACAACCTCGGAAAGGTTTCACATCCTTGGTGGATTCTCCGGACCTCTTCCACGCAGGTTAACGTCGTCGAGCAGGGCTCCAGCATACAACCTTGGAAAGGTCTCACATCCTTGGTGGATTCTCTCGACCTTTTCCACACATGTTAATGTCATCGAACAAATGTTCTAACATACAACCTCGGATAGGTCTTACATCCTTGGATAACGTCGCCAGAATGCCGTCAAGGGACTTTCATTTAACTTCTCCACAAAAGTTAAATTTCTACATGATGTTGAATTTCCTCTTGTCACTTAATTTTTGCCTTGCAGGACTTTCGTCGGAATCCTGCTAGTCGACGAATTCTCGTCGGTCTTCTACCCGACGTTGAACTTCTTCCCGACGTCGGACTTCTGCTCGTTAGCATACTCCTACTCGTCGTCAGACTCCTGCTCGTCGACGAATTCTCGTCGGTCTTTTACCCGACGTTGAACTTCTTCCCGACGTCGGACTTCTGCTCGTCAGCGGATTTAAGTTCGTCGCCAGACTCCTGCTCGTCGACGAATTCTCGTCGGTCTTATACCCGACGTTGAACTTCTACCCGACGTCAGACTTCTGCTTGTCAACAGACTTCTACCCGACGTCGGACTTCTGCTCGTCAGCGGACTTCTACCCGACGTCGGACTTCTGCTCGTCAGCGGACTTCTACTCGTCGTCAAACTTCTGCTCGTCGACGAATCTTCGTCGGTCTTCTACCCAACGTTGAACTTCTACCCGACATCGGACTTCTGCTTGTCAGCGGTCTCCTACTCATCGTCGAACTTCTGCTCGTCAGCGGACTTCTACTCGTCGTCAGACTTCTGCTCGTCGACGAATCTTCGTCGGTCTTCTACCCGACGTTGAACTTCTATCCGACATCGGACTTCTGCTTGTCAGCGGTCTCCTACTCATCGTCGGACTTCTGCTCGTCAGCAGACTTCTACTTGTCGTCAGACTTCTACTCGTCGACAAATCTTCGTCGGTCTTCTACCCGACGTTGAACTTCTACCCGACATCGGACTTCTGCTCGTTAGCGGACTCCTACTCGACATCGGACTTCTGCTCGTCAGCGGACTCCTACTCGTCGTCGGACTTCTGCTCGTCAGCGGACTTCTACTCGTCGTCAGACTTCTGCTCGTCGACGAATCTTCGTCGGTCTTCTACCCGACGTTGAACTTCTACCCGACATCGGACTTCTGCTCGTCAGCGGACTCCTACTCGTCGTCGGACTTCTGCTCGTCAGCGGACTTCTACTCGTCGTCAGACTTCTGCTCGTCGATGAATCTTCGTCGGTCTTCTACTCGACGTTGAACTTCTACCCGACATCGGACTTCTGCTCGTCAGCGGACTCCTACTCGTCATCGGACTTCTGCTCGTCAGCGGACTTCTACTCGTCGTCAGACTTCTGCTCGTCGACGAATCTTCGTCGGTCTTCTACCCGACGTTAAACTTCTACCCGACATCGGACTTCTGCTCGTCAGCGGACTCCTACTCATCGCCAGACTCCTGCTCGTCGACGAATTCTCGTCGGTCTTATACCCGACGTCGGACTTCTGCTCGTCAGCGGACTTCTACTCGTCGTCAGACTCCTGGTCGTCGACGAATTTTTGTCGGTCTTCTACCCAAAGTCAGACTTCTTCCAGTCGTCAGACTTCTGCTCGTCGGCAGACTGCTACTCGCCATCGGCTTCTCGCTTGAATGCTATTTGCAACGCATTCTCGAACTCTCCCCTTTGGCTCCACACTCGATCGTTGACTACTAACGGGCTTCAACTCGATCGTCCATCGCCAGCAAACCTCCGCTCAGATGGAAAAGAGATCCCGTAGGCTTATGCACGTGAGGAGGGGCGCTAATTCGAGCAAGGGAAGTTTCCCGCTCGCAAAATAGCGGAAGCCTCAACCGCCAGTAAGCCGGAGGGAGAAGAAGAAATCCCGTAGGCTTCTACACGCGAGGAGGGGCGCTAATTCGAGCAGGGGAAGTTTCCCGCTCGCAAAATAGCGGAAGCCTCAACTGCCAGTAAGCCGGAGGGAGAAGAAGAAATCCCGTAGGTTTCTATCGCCAGTAAACCGGAGGGGGAGGAAGAAATCCCGTAGGTTTCTATCGCTAGTAAACCGGAGGGGGAGGAAGAAATCCCGTAGGTTTCTATCGCCAATAAACCGGAGGGAGAAAGAAGGAGGAGTTGCAAGTTTCCTAAGGGCCTAGGAGGCCTATTTATAGGTTTTGGAGAAAAAGGGGGAAAGTTATTGCAATTTTTGGATTTTCCTATTTTTCTAAATTTTTTCCGAATTTTTTCGGATTTTTTGAGATTTTTTGGGAATTTTTTGGACCCAAAAATGACAAAAAAGGACAAAATACCCGCTTGTGGGGCCCACAAAGGCGGTGGAGCCAACCGGCCTTACGAAACAACGCGGCCAGCGCATTAATCCACGAGCATCGCGTGCGGATCGCGCAAACCACGGCTGCCCAGCCAGCGCGGCAGCCCAGCCGGCGCAGCAATCCCGCGAACGCGGCAGGCAGGCTAGCGCGGCGAGACCCGAGCGCAGGGGGCTCGGGTGCGGTCCGGGCGTGACCCGGGTGAGACGCGGGTGATCCGCACAAGCAAACCACGCGGTTCCACGCGGCAACGGCCGCGGCCGCTGTTCCACGCCGGCTGGCGGTGGCGGCGGCACCGGAAGGCCGGTCCGGCCGGTTCGACCACCTGGCCATTCCAGGCCCATTTTCCGCCCCGACAAGTCCAAATCGGACGTTTTTGGGGTCCCCGGACACGTTTTTCGACGTTCCAGACTCAATTTTGACACTTTCGGAACTCAACGGGACCTCTACGATCAAGCATTTAATTTTTGGGATGTAATTTTTTGCGTTTCGACTAAAATAAATTGTCGACACATATATTTTCGGACTCCTGGAGGTTCGACGTCCGAAAATAGGGGGGCAACTGATACGTTATCTTGAAATTATCTTGATTTGGCACGAATCTCGAGACAAAAGCTAGTTGGAAACTTCAAAAATTAATTTTGGGAGCACCCGAACTCCGATTTCAACAAACTTACAGTTAAACTGAGCGTCTCGGAAATACAAACCCAACGACACTAAGATCAACCCAATCCGATCCCAAATGAGTCCAAATCAAGGGTCCAAAGCACTGCTGTAAGGTTCAAACCACAATTTGAGTTACCAAACGGTCTCCGATTTTGACGAGCTTATACTCGAATCGAACGGCTCGATGAGACGAATCCAACGAACCTAAGCTCATCAAATTTCGACATCATTAAGGCCTTCAAATGTCCAACGAATGGTGCATGATCAAAGGATTTGATATCGGCCGTCCATTCAAACCACTCCCTGTTCTCCCTTGATCTCACGCCTATTTACGGGCTATGTGTCACGACCCGACCCGAGACGAGACGGATCCCGTCCGCACCAGGCCGCGACGAGAAAAGATAACCAATCAGGATCTAGCTTTAGAATTTGGTTCGGAACTGAAACTTCCAAATATTTAACTCAAACAAACACAGAAACACAGAGTTACTAAAAACATCAAATGCAGCGGAACAAAAGATCTATCTGATTTCATTTCCTCAAAATAATCATCTACAAATACAGTACATGGCTTTTAGACATAAAGAAAAATAGAACAGAAAAGCCATGACTATACAAAAATCAAAAGGTACATAACAATACCTATACTAATCAGACTCTGAACTAATCCTGTACTTCATTCCCTTTTCCAGAACCTGAAAACCACCAGAAAGCAAGGGTGAGCTCAACAGCTCAGTAAAGCAACAAACCTCCAATCAAAATCCTCAGAATCACAAAACCAACACATCAGATAAATCCGTACAGAAATCAGAACATAATCGGACAGATATCAAATCAAACAGAATTGTACGGAAACAGAAGTCGTATCAAATCAGAAACAGAACAGATCAGACATATCAGATCAACAGAATCAGAATCGTACAGATCACATCAGAACAGAATAAAATCATATCAGATCATATATCAGATATCAGATATTTAATTAATAGCTAAATGTGCCCCCGGCACCAGAACAATAGCTGAGTAATTAATAGCTAAGTGTGCTCACGGCACCAGAACAGATCAGATGTGCTTATAGCACCAGAACTTATATCACCAGAATACATAATATAGTGCATATAGCACATAAGCAGATTTTCCTCGGATCCGGAACAGAACAGAACAGATACCAAAATTTCAGATTGAGCTCATTTTAGATTTCCCATTTCACTAACTGAATCTCATAGGATCCAGACCCCTTATAACTCCCTTTTTATAGCATATACAGATAGCATATCAAATCAAAAGATTTCCGGACAAAACAGAAATTACCCAAAAATCGGGCAGCACAACGGCAGTATACAGAATTTACACAATTTTCCTGAAAATCAAAATTCACCAAATTCGCACAGAATACAGATATCAACATTTCAGAACATTTATTCTATTGCACAGATAATTTCCAAGTTCACAGAAAAATCCATACGACTAAAAATACAGTCGAATCAAAAATACCCGGACAAAAATCTTCAGAAAATAACCAAAATGTGCACACTCGGCACGTCAACAATATACAGAAACTTACGCGGTAAAAACTGAACCAATCAAAAGATACGGACAAAAATCTCGAACAAAAATCAATTCCGGACAGATAATACCGCCAAACTCGACGGTTCTGAAAATTGAGAAAGGTGGAATGTGCCTTACCTCGTGCACATCAATTCCCTCAATAGTCTCTTCGAACGAAAACGGCTCCGCGTCTTCCCGAAATCAACTTTTCCAAATTTTCTTTTTTTCTCTCTCCTCAGATCGAAAATTAGATATTTATTAAAATATTTTTCTCTCTCTTCAAATGAGCTGGTTTCCCTTAAATCATACACAGATCGGCCTGGCCGATCGTCTCGATCGTCCTGGATGATCAGACCAAACAATCCATCCTGGCCGATACTCCAGGGCGATGATCCGGCCGATGCTTATGAACAGTGTAATCGGCCCGGCCGATGTCCTCAATCGGCCTGGACGATACCTACAGGAAATCACCTGGAGCAAATCTGGGAAAATTCTGGAGCTTCATATCAACTGATCGTCCCGGGACGATCCCAGATCGTCTTGGACGATCCTGGAGCAGATCGTAATATTACAATCTCCCCAACTCAGAAAAATGTCGTCCTCGACATTATCCAATCCAAACTCAGTCAAAACAAGTACGGGTACAACTGTCTCATGTCAGACTCCTTCTCCCAAGTCGCTTCCCGTGCAGTCCGGTGCTTCCACTGGACTTTAACCATCAGAATCTGTTTATTTCTTAACTTTCGGACGTCGTACGCCAAAATCAACTCTGACTCTTCCTTGTACGCCAGATTCTCCTGAATCTCATCCTCATCAACAGATACCTTCTTCCCAGAGTCGGATACCCACTTCCTCAGAGTGGATACGTGAAACACATTATGCACGTCAGGCATAGAATCAGAAAGCAATAGTCTGTAAGCAGCTTTTTCAATCCTTTCCAAAATTTCAAAAGGTCCAATATACCTTGGACTAAGCTTGCTCACCTGACCAAATCTGCTCACACCCTTCATCGAACTGACTTTGACATACACAAAGTCACCAACCTGAAACTCAACAAACCTGTGCTTCTGATTGTAATACTTCTGCTGACGGTCTTGAGCAGCTTTCAATCTCTCTTTTATCAAATTGATCTTCTGAGCAGTTTCATCAGCAAAAGTGGCTCCCAAAGCCTGTCTATCTCCGACCTCCGTCAGAGTCAAAGGAGTACGACACTTCCTGCCATACAGAGCCTCGTACGGTGCCATACCGATACTGGACTGAAAACTGTTGTTATAAGCAAACTCAATCAGCGGAATATGATCTTCCCAGCTTCCGCTAAAGTCCAGAACACAAAGTCTCAACAGATCTTCCAGCACCTGAATAGTCCTCTCAGACTGTCCATCTGTCTGAGGATGGAAGGCTGTACTGAAATGCAGTTTCGTACCCAAGCCTTGCTGAATACCTTTCCCAAGTCTGGAAGTAAAACGTCCATCTCGATCAGAAACAATCACGCGAGGCACACCGTGCAATCTGACTATCTCCTTCACATATATCTGTGCCAAGCGATCAACTGAATCCGTCTGTCTGATCGGAAGAAAATGAGCGGATTTCGTCAATCGATCTACAACCACCCAAATGGCGTCATGCCCTTGTCTAGATCGAGGAAAACCCATCGCAAAGTCCATCGTCACCTCCTCCCATTTCCACTCAGGGATAGGCAACGACTGCAACAGTCCACCGGGTCGCTGATTCTCTGCCTTCACCAACTGACAGGCTTCGCATCTCGACACAAACTCTGCCACATCTTTCTTCATTCCAGGCCACCAGAACAAAAGTTTCATATCAGTATACATCTTACCACTGCCTGGATGTACAGTGTAGCCTGAATGATGAGATTCATATAGAATCTCCTACCTCAAATCTCCAAACACATGTACCCACAACCTGTTCTTACAGAAAATAGCACCAGAATCAGAAATTCGAAGTTCAGGAGTCTTACCAGATCCAATCTGTGCAATCAACTTTGAATAATCAGAATCTGACTTCTGGGCTTCTTGAATCCTTGGAGACAAGGAAGACTGAATGGTCATCTGAGCCAACTCCAAACCATTGGAGGAAATCACCTCCAACTGCAATCGTTCCATATCATGAATCAGGAAGTCATCACAAGTAAGCTGCAAACCTGATAATCCAGAAGACTTCCTGCTCAAAGCATCTGCTACTACATTAGCCTTACCAGGCTGATACTGAATAGTCAAATCATAGTCCTTGATCAACTCGAGCCACCTTCTCTATCTCAGATTCAGATCTTTCTGAGTAAAAATGTACTTCAGGCTCTTATGATCAGTAAAAATCTCACATCTGACGCCATACAGGTAATGACGCCAAATCTTCAAAGCAAAAACTACTGCAGCTAACTTCAAATCATGTGTCGGGTAATTCTTCTCGTGTGGTTTCAACTGTCTCGAAGCATAAGCAATTACCTGACCATGCTGCATCAGGACACAACCCAGTCCTTTCAGTGAAGCATCACTGAACACCTGAAAACCTTCCGTACCTGACGGAAGTGCTAGTACCGGAGCTGAAGTCAGACAATCCTTCAATCTCTGAAAACTCGTCTCACACTCCAGTGTCCAAACAAAAGGAACTAACTTCTGAGTCAGTCTCGTCAGAGGCGTCGAAATCTGTGAAAATCCTTTCACAAATTTCCTGTAATACCCGGCCATGCCCAAGAAACTACGTACCTCAAATACCGTAGTTGGCCTTGGCCAATTAGTAACTGCCTGAATCTTCTGGGGATCTACAGAAATGCCTTTTCCGCTAATCACATGCCCCAGAAAAGAAATGCTCTTCAACCAGAATTCACACTTGGAGAACTTGGCATACAGTTGATGCCTCCTCAAAGTCTCCAACACAATCCTCAAATGTCGGATATGATTATCCTCAGAGGCAGAATATAACAGAATATCATCGATGAAAACGATCACAAACTGATCCAAATACTCTCTAAATACTCGGTTCATCAGATCCATGAAAATAGCGGGCGCGTTGGTTACCCCAAAAGGCATAACCAAGAACTCGTAGTGCCCGTACCGAGTACTGAAAGCAGTTTTCACCACATCAGCTTCCTTCACCTTCACCTGATAATATCCGGATCTCAAATCAATCTTCGAAAATACCGAAGATCCGGAAAGCTGATCGAACAAGTCGTCAATCCGAGGCAAAGGATATTTATTCTTGATCGTGGCCTTGTTCAAATCTCTGTAATCAATACACATACGGAGTGTACCGTCCTTTTTCTTCACAAACAGAATAGGTGCTCCCCAGGGCGAAACACTAGGACGCACAAAACCTCTGTCAACCAACTCCTGAAGCTGAACTTTCAACTCAGAAAGTTCTTTCGGTGCCATCCTGTACGGAGCTTTCGATATCGGAGCGGTACCCGGAAAAACATCGATAGAGAACTCCACATCTCTATCCGGAGGTAAACCAACCAACTCCTCAGGAAAAACATCCACAAACTCCCGTACCATAGGAATCTCAGAAACAGAACCAACCTCTAGGTTCAGATCCCGCACCGAAGCCAAAAATACTGGACATCCCTTCTTCCACATCTTGCTCACTTCCAATACAGAAACCAGACTGGAGAGAACACATCGTAATCCCTGAAATACAACTCTCTCTCCAGCCATAAGCAAACTCACTTGCTTCTTCAGACAGTCTATCTGGGCCTCATACTGACTCAGCCAATCCATGCTCAGAATCACATCATACGATGAAAGCAATAACCGAATCAAACTTGATTTCCACCTCTTGCCAGAAATCTCAATCTCACACAAACAAAACTGTCGAGCAATCAAAGGATTCCCAGCCGGTAAAATCACAGACAAAGAAATCGGAAGCAAAAACGAGTCCAAATGCAAAATCTCAAAACAGTGCTCGGACAGAAAAGAGTGATTCGCTCCAGAGTCAAACAAAACACGACAGGGCTGATCAGAAATGTAAATCGTACCTGTCACAACATCGAGAGCATCTCGAGCCTCCTGCTGACTCAGACTGTAAACTCGTGGCTGAACTGGAACAGGAGCTGAAGCAACAGAACTACTCTGCTCCCTCTGAACAGTAGGTGGTCTCCGTGGTGCAGAACTAGAACCACCACCTCTACCAGCAAATCCCTCAGGGCGTGGAGGAACAGTCCTCGGTCTTCCTGCTGAACCGGCAGGTCTGACAAAGCCCTCAGATCGGAACTCCGAACGCTGATCAAATCCCATCTGTGGACACTCTGCAATCCGATGTCCAGACTGACCACATCGAAAGCACAGACCAGCCATCCTGTAGCACTGGCCAAAGTGTCGTCGTCCACAGTTCTGGCACACAGGTGCCGAACTGACTGATCCAGAACTCGTCGTACTGGTAACAGTACCAGACGACCCTCCGCTCCTCCTGGAATCTCCAGATCCAGAACCAGAAATGAATCTCCTCTTTCCAGAGGAACCACTGCCAGAGGTCTCACTTTCAAATCTCTTCCTACTCGCAGTCCACCACTGCTGAGTAGCCATCAGGTCATTCTCTATCAGACGAGCTCGCTCCACAAGCTCAGAGAAATCAGTGATCCGGAACGGTATCAGGGGCTGCCTCAAGGTATCTCGCAATCCCCTCAGAAATCTGTAACACCTCTCAGCAGAAGTGCTAACCAGCTGCGGAGCGTACCTGGCTAATGCAGTAAACTCAGCCTCGTACTGCATCACCGTCTTGCTCCCCTGAACAAGCCTCAGAAAATTCTCCTGCATCTGCTGTCGTGCAGAAGGAGGAACAAACCAATCTCGGAATACCTCAGTGAACTCTTCCCAAGTAATCAAAGAGTTCAGCCTGCCCTGAAACCTGGCTGCCTGCTGGCCTTCCCACCAGTGCTCAGCCTCTCCGTCCAACAGAAAAATAGCTAACGGTACCTTCCTGTCTGACGGACACTGCATTCCGTCAAAAGTCTTCTCCAATCTCCTCAGCCACTCCTCAGCAGCTCTGGGCTCAACAGCGCCCTCAAACCTCGGAGGTTTCAACCTCAAAAACAACTGTAAATGTCTATCCAGGTCATCAGATCTGACAGTAGAAGCTCTACTCTGAGTCTCGCTCATCATATGAGCAACAAGTGTAACAAACTGTGACAGTGTGTCAGCACCGACCACTGGGGCTGTACTCCCTACTGGTGCTGCCTGATCGGCACTCTGCCCATCTGTCATGTCTGGGTCTGGCTGATCCATACAGAAAATCCAGAAAAATCCAGAAAACTATCACAAAAATAACACAATAAAAAGCCGAACAAACCAAAACTACCCCCCAGACAGACTTACTGATCACTTCCTATAGCTCTGTTTCACACAATTCCCAAATTTCAAAACCATAGCTCTGATACCAAAAAAAAAGCTTGTCACGACCCGACCTGAGACGAGATGGATCCCGTTCGCACCGGGCCGCGACGGAGAAGCTAACCAACCAGGATCTAGCTTTGGAATTTGGTTCGGAACTGAAACTTCCAAATATTTAACTCAAACAAATACAGAAACACAGAGCTACTAAAAACATCAAATGCAGCGGAACAAAAGATCTATCTGATTTCATTTCCTCAAAATAATCATCTACAAATACAGTACATGGCTTTTAGACAGAAAAAAAGACAGAACAGAAAAGCCATGATTGTACAAAAATCAAAAGGTACATAACAATACCTATACTGATAAGACTCTGAATTAATCCTGGACTTCCTTCCCTTTCCCAGAACCTGAAAACCACCAGAAAGCAAGGGTGAGCTCAACAGCTCAGTAAAGCAACAAACCTCCAATCAAAATCCTCAAAATCACAAAACCAACACATCAGATAAATCCGTATAGAAATCAGAACAGAATCGGACAGATATCAAATCAAACAAAATTGTACGGAAACAGAAGTCGTATCAAATCAGAAACAGAACAGATCAGACATATCAGATCAACAGAATCAGAATCGTACAGATCACATCAGAACAGAACAAAATCATATCAGATCATATATCAGATATCAGATATTTGATTAATAGCTAAATGTGCCCCCGGCACCAGAACAATAGCTGAGTAATTAATAGCTAAGTGTGCCCACGGCACCAGAACAGATCAGATGTGCTTATAGCACCAGAACTTATATCACCAGAATACATAATATAGTGCATATAACACCTAAGCAGATTTTCCTCGGATCCGGAACAGAACAGAACAGATACCAAAATTTCAGATTGAGCTCATTTCAGATTTCCCATTTCACTAACTGAATCTCATAGGATCCAGGCCCCTTATAACTCCCTTTTTATAGCATATACAGATAGCATATCAAATCAGAAGATTTCCGGATAAAACAGAAATTACCCAAAAATCGGGCAGCACAACGGCAGTATACAGAATTTACACAATTTTCCTGAAAATCAAAATTCACCAAATTCGCACAGAATACAGATATCAACATTTCAGAACATTTATTCTATTGCACAGATAATTTCCAAGTTCATAGAAAAATCCAGACGACTAAAAATACAGTCGAATCAAAAATACCCGGACAAAAATCTTTAGAAAATAACCAAAATGTGCACACTCGGCACGTCAACAATATATAGAAACTTACGCGGTAAAAACTGAACCAATCAAAAGATACGGACGAAAATCTCGAACAAAAATCAATTCCGGACAGATAATACCGCCAAACTCGACGGTTCTGAAAATTGAGAAAGGTGGAATGTGCCTTACCTCATGCACAGCAATTCCCTCAACAGTCTCTTCGAACGATAATGGCTCCGCGTCTTCCCAAAATCAACTTTTCCAAATTTTCTCTTTTTTCTCTCTCCTCAGATCGAAAATTAGATATTTATTAAAATATTTTTCTCTCTCTTCAAATAAGCTGGTTTCCCTTAAATCATACACAGATCGGCCTGGCCGATCGTCTCGATCGTCCTGGACGATCAGACCAAACAACCCATCCTGGCCGATACTCCAGGGCGATGATCCGGCCGATGCTTATGAACAGTGTAATCGGCCCGGCCGATGTCCTCAATCGGCCTGGACGATACCTACAGGAAATCACCTGGAGCAAATCTGGGCAAATTCTGGAGCTTCATATCAACTGATCGTCCCGGGACGATCCCAGATCGTCCTGGACGATCCTGGAGCAGATCGTAATATTACACTATGCCACTCCAGAAAAACTATAAATAGAGCCCTCATTCTACACCAAGGGGGGAAGGGGAGAGAGAGAAGAAGAAGAGGAGAAAGGGGAAAAGGAGATTCCTCACCTCCTCGACCACCGCCGGAGCTCTTCCTGCCGCCTGAAGACGCCGGAACTCTGCCGGATTTTCGGGAATTTGCACAACTTCCACGTGATGCTGAAATCCTTCCCAATTAACAACAGAGTTCCCTCCTGATGCCGAAACTCCGCCCAAGTGAAACCAGAGTTCTCCTCTGCCACCAAAGACGTCAGACTTCTACCCGACGTCGGACCTTCACTCTTCGCCAAGTTTCTACCCGACGCCGGACTTCTACCGGTTATCAGACTTTGCTGGACATATATGCGAAGATGTATTTCTTTCCATTGATGGACTTCTACCTGACGCTGTCCTACTAATCTTCGTTGTCAGACTACAGTCCTTCCGACCTCCGTCGCCAGCTGACTACGGTCCTCCTGACCTACGTCGCCCGCCGACTGCAGTCATTCTAACAAAGTGAACATGTCAATAGTGATCCTTTGTATTTATATCATGTAATGTACTCAATAAGATGTACATCAAGCTAAGGCCTTCCACCAAGGAAGGGCCTCATTTGTAACCGACTGCAATACTAGTGGATTCATTCAAGCTGGGCTAGGCCCCGTGGTTTTTCCCCCTTTTTAGGGGTTTTCCACGTAAAAATCTTGGTGTCTTATAAATGCTAGACCCTCTCTCCTTATCTGATTGCGTGCCGGATTTTCGTACAACGCTAAGACGTTAAATCTTATATTTCTCTACCGCCGCGAATACTCCTGGACGCAACAAATATATTTATAATTTGATATTCATCGTATGCATACTCTCATTGGACAACGAGTTCCAAATCGATCGAGTTTAAATTATTCAATATTTATTGATTGAGGAGCATAATTAACAAGCCTAAAATGAATTGAACTCAAATATAAACTCTCAAAGCATCATCATAATCAAGGATTCGTTTGGGTCAGTTTTATAACTGTTTTTTAAAGTAATTTTTTAGTTAAAATTTTTCTATAAAAGGTGAAAAACCAGCGGTCTAAGGCTTCGTTTGGGACGGCTTTCTTGCTGCTTCTTAAAGCTATGTTTTAGTATAAAAAAATAAAATATGTGTAATATAAAGCTATTTTAAGAAACAATAAGAATGACATCCCAACTATTGTCAGAGCTCTTCCCAAATACTATTAATATGGGATCTCCTCCCAAATAATGTCACTCGCTGACTACGGTCCTTTAGAACATAGTCGCTTGCCAACTACATTCCTTCTGGCCATTGGCGTACACCGACTATATATGGTTCTTTTGACCACCGTTGCTTGCTGACTACAGTCCCTCCAATCATCATTGACTGCCGACTAGAAAAATCTACGATCCCTACGGCCACCGTTGCCAGCATACTAAAATCCTTCTAATCATCGTTATCCGTCGACTACGATATCTCTGACAACCGTTGCTTGCCGACTATGATCATATTGTTCAAATGAATATGTCAACACTCACTTAAGAGTAGCTATTATGTCATTCTCTAACAATGTAATATGTGATATAAGCCAAAAGCCCTCATCGAAGAGGGGACATCATTTGTAATCAATATTCAATACTAATGCAATCATTTCAACTGGGCAAGGCCCCGTGGCTTTTCCCCTTTTTAAGATTTTTCATATAAAAACTATGATATCTCCTATGCCCGATGCACCATACTCTTTTATTTGTTCCTGTGTTGGATCTAAACTTCATATATCTCTACCATCACAAATATTCCAAGACGCAACAAAACTAAAGAAGCCAAAAATACATACCACAAAAATTTTAGATATATATATATATATATATATATATATATATATATATATATATATATATATATATATATATATATATATATATATATATATATATATATATATATATATATATATATATATATAATTCTAAAAGAATAAAAAACATAAAATTTCATATGTGATTTTTCATGAATATGTTGTTGAATCCACCAGCATTTAGAGCCCTATTGGGAGAGATCCCCGTGACATAATTAGGTTCTAAAGCACCATCATGTGGAGTCAGTGTCCATACAGTTAGAAAGGAGGAGAAAAAGTTTGATCAGACAGGTACACGTTTCTCAAAGTTAAATAAAACGTAATTTGACTATGTGATATTGGCATAACTCTCTCTCTCTATCTCTCCTACTCTCTGTGCTCATTATAAGCATCAAAGCCTCTTCATTGCCTTTGAGGAAGAAGAAGCTTCTGGCCTTTTGATATATGGATCAGAAGAAGACAGCTTTGTTTCTTCAGCTTATGGCACTGCTTCTATTTTTCTCTTGTCTTCTCTACTTAGGTTCAGTTTCAAGAGCTATATGCAACACTGTTCTTTGAGTGCTTTATTCTCTTCATCTGTACTGATTTACTTTTCTGTGGATTTGCTAATTAGCTGGAAACTATGCAGTCATGAATCATGGAGCTGCAACAACACCAGGGGAAAATAAGGTCCCAGCTCTCTATCTCTCTCAATCTCTCTCTAAATGATTTTAGTTAAATGTTTGCAATCCCAAGAAAATGAGATGACTTGTGAGCTGATAGGAATTGTTGAACTAAGCTGAGTTCACTTAGATTTTGTTTGAATGGCTTTCTTACGGCTTCTTAAATCAATTAAAAAGTTGTTTTAAGAAACAATAAGAAAATCGTAATTGAATAGTAATGCCTAAGCTCAAACAAGTGAGTGTGACTTAATGAAGGAATTGAGTCACAATTAATTAACCTATGAGCAAACTTAGCTAGGGTTAATCCTAACTAGACTCCTGAAGTTTATGCATATAAAGTGCTTTTTATAATGGCTTTCATTTTAAAGAAATTGTGTCGGGATCTAACTTGAATTTGTTGAATTAAGCTCAAACTTTAGCTCAAAATCAATCAATTGAGCCAAGTTTAAGCTCCAATAAGCATAGATAGATAAACGACTCATGATTCAAGCTCAAATAGTTAGTCAGTGAGCTTAATTTGGACTTTTAATCCCAACTTCTCTTCTTAGAAATATACATAAATACTTTATATCATGTATTCTGTAAGAAAATGTGATCGCTTATCATCTTTAGTTTGAGCTTAGGTAATTGAGTATTTGTTTGGGATAGCTTTTGACCACGATTTTTTTCTTACTTTTACAAAATTTTAGTACTAAAAAATTGCTTTATAACGTAGTAAGAAAGTAATCCCAAACGAAGCATGAGTCAAATTTACATTCAATTGAGTGTGCTTGCTAAACGGCTTACGAGTCAATTTTTACCTATAAATGAACTTTGCTTAGCCTAATTCTAACATGACCCATCAAAAAATATACATATAAATTATTTAAATCTTAGCTGTCATAGAATAAATTGGGATTGCTTGATGAACTTAATTATCAAATAAATATTACGCTCTCAAGCTAAAGCTTAACTAATTGAGTAAAACTTAAGCACAAATGAGCCTTGCTTGGTAAACTACTCATGAGTCAAGCTCGATCAGCCATTAAACATAGCTTAAACTAATCCTGACTCGACTCATCTCATCAATAACATTCATGCTTTATATTATGGCTACAAAAGAGAACAACATGTGAGCTAATTCAAACTCATTGCATTAAGCTCAAGTTCTAACTCAAGCTAATTAATTAAGCTGAGTTTAAGCTCAAATGAGTCTGAATAGCTCAACCCAACTTATTTAAACCTCTTAATTAGTTAGGCTTCATTTGGGACAACTCTTTTATTACTTTTTTAAAATGCTTTTTAATACAAAATTTTTTTGAAAGCAGAACAAAAAAAACGATCTAAAGCTGGCCCAAATGAATCCTTAGATTTTGTTTGGAACAACTTTCTAACTGCTTCCTAAAGCAGCTTTCTAGTAATTTTTTTTACTAAAAAGCTGCTTTAAGAAGCAGTAAGAAAACCGTCTTAGATGAAGACTTATGATTCGTTTGGGACGGCTTTCTTACTGCTTCTAAAAGTAGTTTTTTAGTACAAAAAATTTAATTTTATACTAAAAAACTACTTCAATAAGCAATAAAAAACTGTTCCAAACAAAACCTTAATCTTTTTAATTAATCTACATGCTCTATATTAACTAGCATGAAATATTGCTCTAGCAAAAGTTCCATTGTGGCCCCAAAGTTCTTCATAAAAATATTATTATTTATTTTTGTGTTGCAGGCTTTGGATGGAGAGGTGTTCATAGAAGAGGAAGAGTTTGCGCAACGAAGAATGGAATTTGAAAGCCTGGACTATCCTGGATCTGGAGCAAACAGTCGCCATGATCCCTGGATCCCTGGAAGACCTCGAGACTAATTACCAAGAAATCAATGCTAATTTGTTGAATAATCCTCATACGTGGGGTAATAATTTAATATAATTTAATAATAATTAATATAGTTCTGAACTTTATGAAGGTAAAAATAATATTTCTTTTAGATATATGGTTTTATTGTATGTGGGATTTAATAAGTACTAATATATTTACTTTGTTTCTGGCACACTTTCTCTTCCTCAGCTCCTATGGATAGTAATGTAATGATGTTCAAAAATGGGGGTTTGTGTTGTAATAATATTTGGGGCTTTTTGTTAATTGTTATTAATTATAAATATTATGATTTTTAGGTAAAAATACTCTATTTTTAATCACAGAGTACTTATTTAAAGTTTGCTGTCATTTATATTGGATCAAACTATGTTTAAATAAGGTTGAAACTATATATATAACTCAATAGACTAAGATTTTGTTTGGAATAGTTTTATTATTGTTTTCTAAAATAGTTTTATAATGCTATTTTTTTTTTAAATCAACCAAAAAATAACAGCTAAATGTTGTTACAAACCAAGTCTAAGATTTCGTTTGAGACAATTTTTTATTGTTTTCTAAAGTAAATTTTTAGAAAAAAATGTCTGGAACTAAACATTTTTAACTAAAAAGATGCTTTTAAAAAACAATAAGAAAGCTGTCCCAAATTATGCCTAAGACTTCTTTTGGGATGCATTTTTTACTGCTTCTTAAAGTAGATTTATAGTATAAAAATTTAAATTTTTGCACTAAAAAGTTGTTTTAAGAAGCAGTAAGAAATGTATCCCAAACAAAACCTAAGTCATTCAAAATTGATTAGGATACAACTTTCCAACCTTTTATGACTGTGTTTTGATTCTGAGTTGATCTTCACCAATGGAGGCAAATGGAGCGATGACGTGTGAAGGAAAACAATATTTTGTGACGAGAGCATATAGAGGGCATCAACAAAAGTAACAAAGAAGAATATTTCATGATTGGAGCTTGTTAGGATGATATTTTGGGAACATTGATGTGTACAACAACAACAACAACAACAACATCAAGCCTTTATCCCACTACGTGGGATCGGCTACATGAATCCTTTTTCTCCATTGTGTCATATTAAAAGTCAAATTCTCGTTTAAATCTAATAAGGAAAGGTCATTTCTAATATTTTATAACCAAGTCTTTTTAGGTCTACCTCTACCTTTCTTAACATAAGTCAAATCTAATACCTCTACTCTCCTAACCGGGTCATCAGAAGGCCGTCGTTTTATGTGACCAAACCATCTAAGGCGACTCTCTCTAATCTTATCTTCTACTGGAGCTACTCCAACCTTTTCACGTATATGCTCATTTCGTATCCTATTTCTAAGGGTAAAGCCACTCATCTACCTGAGCATCCTCATCTCTGCTACACTTAACTTAGTATTATGCTTCTCTTTTAATGACCAACATTCGGCACCATAAAGCATTGCAAGCCTCACTACCATCTTATAGAATTTTCCCTTAAGTTTGGGTGGTACATTTCTATCACATAACAAGCCCGATGCATTCTTCCACTTCAACCATCCAACTTGAATTCTGTTGATAATATCCCCATCTATTTCACCATCACTCTGAACAATAGATCCAAGATATTTAAAACATGTACTCTTATTAATGACTTGATCGCTCAAAGTCACAATCCCCTCACTAGGTCTATTACTACTAAAATTACACTCTATATATTCCGTTTTAGATCTACTCAAGCGAAAACCTTTAGACTCTAAGGTTGACCTCCATAATTCAAGTTTACCTTCAACTCCCTCTCTAGTCTTATCAATAAGAAGAATATCATCAGCAAAAAGCATACACCAAGGTACATCCTCTTGCAAATGTCTAGTGAGAACATCCATGACTAAAGTAAAAAGATATGGGCTTAAGGCTGATCCTTGATGTAACCCAACCGAAATAGGGAAATACTTGGTCAATCCACCTTGTGTTTGAACACAAGTAATAGCTCCTGCATACATATCTTTAATGATCTGAATATAAGCATTATTGACTCCTTTCTTTTCAAGAACAAAAGGTTTTCGCTTGTTCAAGGGAACATTGATGTGTGTAGGAGTAAAATTCACAACTAGATTGCATTGAGCAGAGGGGTATAAGATTGACGATATGTGAAGTAGGAGCAAATTTTAAGGTTTTATTTGGGATAATTTTTTAATTTTTATACAAAAGAGTTGCTTTAAGAAACAACAAAAAAGTCATCCTAAATGGAGCATAAATCTAATTCAAATTAGTTTCAAATAAATAAAAAAAAAGAATTATTTAAATTAAATTTATTTCAAAAAGGCTATAAAAATATTCTGCCTAATAAAAATAAAAATAATTTCAAACTTTAGGTCATATTTTATCTAAATATGATTGAAATGAGTCATATGGAGTCAAATTTCCCGCGAGCATTTCGTCTTCCGGTAGTTGCCGTCGATCGGGGAGCCCTTCGCTTTATCTCGCTGCCGCTAATTGAAGTTCCTCTGATATTATAGTTCGAGGGGATGGTGGTCTCTTTGGAATCGGGGCAAGATCAATGGGAACTGGAACTGGTCTCAAGAAGATGGCGCATCCAGTCGTTCTCATCTTTCAGGTACCTTGTGTGTGCCCTTTGGGCGAATGGAGATCCGGGTATTGGAGAAACGAAATGAATAACCAGCCTTCCTTTTTGTTTTATCTTGATTTTAGTCTCTACATTATCGATACAAGTTACTTTCTTACATTAGTTTGTATCTGTAAATGTTAACAAAATGATAAATACAATGTAACGATTTTCTTCCGAATTATCTTTTTCTTCATGATATCAGAGTCTCTGTTCTTTTCCAATGGCCGGTTCTTCCTCTAATATCTCTTCTAATCATACTAATGTTTGTATCATTCTCAACCGTTTCGATTGATATCTAACTCTCATCGCCATTAACACCAATATAAAAATCAAACTCACCGCCTCTAAATATTCATCATGACAGTTTCAACTTCACTTATGCACCAACATCTATGCAACGAACAAGACTAAATACATTCTATTCTCCTCTCATGTTATCGCCAATGTTTAAAAAATCATTCCAGGCACACGCCTTGAGGCATGATTGAGTCACACAAAGAGCACCTTAAGGCTTAAACCTCACTAGTGACAGCGAGGCTTACGTATTTTTAAATAAGGTGTACACCTCGAGGCATTTTGAGGTACTGCCTTATTTTGTAAAAGTTTTATAATTTTTTTATTATAAATTATTATTAATACAAACGTGGGGTCATCGAATTATATATATATATATATATATATACAAAGAGTAGGATCCAATTAGTTTTGTTTAATAAAAACTTGAAAGATAAATACTTTAAATTATAGAGATGAATAACTCGGGCTGGTGAAATAAATGCTTTGGTTGTTAATGATATATTATTTAATGAAGAATGCATAATAGCAAAAATTAGTGAAATATTTAAAACTGAAAATGAATGAATGCATTTGATGATGAGGAGAATGAAGATATCAAAGCTTATTGCTAAAATGATTATTGAATTGATAATAACTTCTATTTTGCACTACCAATTTAATGAAAGTTGCAAAGTGAAGTTCAAGCTTATTTTATTGTGTTATTAATTTGTTAATTTATTTTATATTACATTGAAACCAATGTTAATTAATATGAGTTAAAAAAAAGAAGTTATAATTGAAGAAGATTTAGAAGATGAAAATGAGACAAAATTCATAGATGTATAAGTATTACATATAAAGGCTTTTATGAAGAATATGAAAGTAAGGAAGAAGCCACTATGGATCATGATCTTTTTGGTGTATTTAAGTTTTATATGAGTGTTTACTTTGAATCTCATTTCAAATTTTCATTCTATAATCACATTTAATATTGAGATTTATAGTTTTTTATCTTTATGATGATGAATCAAATAAATATGTTGATATTTTATTTTATTTTTTTCATTTTTATAAATTATTTGTAAGTTCATATATTTTTTTATCCTTTATGTTTTGAGGCTTACACCTCAATCCACCTCGACGCTTGTGCTCATTTCACTAAGAGAAAATGCCTTGATTCTTGATTTAATCTTTTTAAACCTAGGTTATCCAACTTCTCACTACCCTCTCACACCATCTAAAGTAGAGTGGCTCATTGACTCAAGGGCGTTACACCATGTCACAACTGACCTATCAAATATCTCCATGCACTCCAAGTAACCTATTGCTAAAAACATCCAAATTAATAATGGTATAGGCTTTCAATCACTCATAAGATTCAACTACTCTCCTCTCTCCTAGCCCGAAAAAATTTTAGTGGTATGAGAGAGGAGAGTAGCTAAATCATATGAGTAATTGAAAGCCTTATAATGTACAATGTCTCTTGAACCTTAAGCAATGTTTTGTGTCCCTTTCATAAAAAAGAACCTCATATTTGTTTCACAATTATGCTCCACTAATAATGTTTATTAAATTCTTATCACACTCCTTTTATATGAAGAACAATTGCTCAGGAACTACCGAACTATATTGCTGCAAGACAACTAAAGATGTTGTTTATGAGTGGTTACTCTTCAAAAAAGACGCCACTTTCTCCACATACTCAATGAATTATCTCTACTAAAATAATTGATCATGTTGAATTTGATGATATGAATTATGTATCGTAGTCAGGTCACTTGGCATAGGTCACATAATGCTTGCTATATATCAGTATGAAATGATATGAAAAATATAAATAAAATGATTTGTATAGAATGTTTGCATTTGTAGGTTGATTGATGAAGTACTATTTTATGGTAATGGTTGAGGACATAACATATTCACCCAAGTAAATGGAAAAGGTATTGAAAAAAATAAAAATAAAGAGAGTTTCTTAATTGATACTATTTAGATATTATCTCCTATGATGATTGTATGAGTTACAAAAAATGCTAAGAGATGTTATGAGTGTTATATATGTGCATAAGATACGATTGATGATCATTTTCAAATTTAAATGTTATTAAATAAAATTATTTTTACTTATAGCAAGTATATATATTGTTCAAAAGGCCTCGTATTATTGTATTTTAAAAGCATAACGTGCTCACTGAGTTGTGTTATGACTTATGACTCATCCCTATATTTTGCAAATGCATACATGTATTATTCAATTAATTTAAATAAGAAAAGAGATAATGTGCATTGTAGTCGTGACACTCTGAGAGGAAGTATATGTTGAAATAATTATAATATATTTGTTTCATTAAAATGCATTTGAAGTTGTTGAGGCTTTTTTAATATATTGAAAATAGTTATTGTTAGAAAGTTTAGCCGTTGAAATTTTAAACCCGCTTGACCGCCTGTTTTTGTCTCGTTAATTCAAGCCTCCGAGTCAGATCTTGACAATTAAATTATCTTAAATGACTTTGAAACTCTATTTGCACACTCATCAATTCATCTCAGAGCTTAAATAATTGACTTGCATATGTGAGCAACTTAAATCAAATCTCCTTGATTTATAAGTAATTTAGAAAACTGTAAAAAAAGATCTATAATTAGATTATTCATTGATACTTATCAACTAATTCATCATAGGATGATACAAATGGTTGACATTCTCTGAATTAGCTCCAGTTGAAACCATTGAGATCAAACTCTTTGCAGTTTTGAGCAGCGTTGTTTTCATCATGGGCGTTTAGATCCAGCTGTGCTGTTGCAGATGACATTCCTATGTCATTTAAGTTCTTTGATTTTTCTTGTTGAACTGCTGCTCTTTTATAACTTGGTCCTTCAAGATCAGATTTATATTCGTCTATTTGCCTGCACTTTGTTTCGGAGATTTTGCTTCGTTCTGTTGTCTCTCTTTGATTTGCAATGCTCATTGATAAGATACTGGAGCCTCTATCCACCCTTGATTGAGAGAACGTTCTGTGGCCATTCAATTCTCCACTCCACCACCCTGAATTAATCTGTTCAAACCTGGCATCCTCTTGCTTTTCTTTCGTTCTTGATGATAAATTGCTATGATAACATTGCAGTTTCATATTTTTATTATACATGTTTTGATCCTTTTGTGATCCTTCACATGAGGTCAAACAACTGTCCATTGAGCAGTCAACAAGTTGGGCTGAGTGTCCTTGCAGGATTTCCATACCATTCGCCTCTCCCAAACCTAGAAATCGACTGGTTAAACATTCATTTGAAACCTTTGACACTAGTTCATCCGGTTGCACTTTAGCAACTTCATGACCTGCAGAAACCAAGTTCTGTATCTCAAGAGTCGTATGAGCCTTTTCCAGCACTGACTGTAAGTACTTTCCCTGAGCCTCTATCCGCATTTGTAAGTGCCTTTGCACCTATGTTAATAGAAAAATAAAGCATATTTTGATGAGTACCATGTTTATAAAATGTTCAAGAAAACTTGAGCAAAACAGAGTGAACTACTCTAGTAAGACTCAGTAGTAATCAATGGAGAATGAGTAATTATAAAGGAATCCCCAAGTAGTAGAGATAAGTCTCTGCCATTTTAGGCCTATCAATAAGAACCAAAGAACTTGATTGCAAAGAAGAATTTGTAAGAAAGGCTTCCATTTTTAAGTGTGCACAAGTATACTTAGTTAAAAAATAATAATTATTTAGCACCAAATTCGTGTATATGAATATTTGTGTTCCATTTATATTCTACGTCAATATGTTAAGACTCATGAGAATTTTGAGTTTAATCTTTTATCATATAGTTGACAAGTTAGTTGATCACTGATGCATTAGGCCCAACTCAAGTTCCCATTTGATTTACACTCTAACTAATATGGTTAGTGTATGATTAGTGCAAGGAAGCCTGCATGACTTAATATTTTACTCTATAGGAGGATTTTTTTTTCTTTTGTATAGGAATATTGGCTTTATAAGGAGTTTCTTTGTTGTAGGACTCTCTGGGTTAATTTTATTTTTTATGTACCCAGTGCATAACTTAAAATGAACGCCATCTAATCTTCTTTTTGACCATCGTTCTCCAATAAGTGGATTTTGGTTAATAGCTCTATTTTGAGATGATTTTAGTTTTGCACATATTTAGCTGTTGGCAATAATATAATGCGCATTATGTTGTTTTTTATCTTGATAGTTCTACAACGTTAAAGTTAGTACCTCCATTTGCTCATTTAGCCTCTTATGCACTTCCATCTGCATCTGCAGTGCTTCGTTTATCTGCAGTGTTCTGTGAGTCAAAAACATGCTGGTGAGGTCTTATCCACTGATCTTATCCATGTAAGTCATTCACTAAAAGCTTTCATAAGGTGCCTACTTGTTGTTATGATGTCCAACATTGATGTTGTTGACTAAGGACCCGCTCCCTTCTGATGTTCTGTCTGGTGCTGCTGCAGAACCTATAACCGGGCAACAATAATAATTGAACTAACTCAATAGCATTCACAAGCTTTGGAATAGGAGCTTCATTGTTTCATAACATCATTACCATTCTTTGCTGTCCGGCTAGAAGTTTGAGCTTGAAGATTTTTGCAGAGCCTATACTTCTGTTAAGTCGAGACATAAATTTCACATTCTAGTTCAGTTAGCAAAGAATTCAAGCCTACTAGTTACCTGAAGATGGCTTTTAAGGTGGTATAAAGTTAGTCCTGGAATACCCATAAGCCTCATGACTGTTTTAGGGGTCGCCTCTATAAGAGAAAATTTATATTAGTCAACTAAATTAGAATTTTGCACCTTGTAGAAACAATATTTACGTATCAGACTCTTATTGTTCATGTACTTACTGTCAGCCCCACCAAGTTGATTCACAGTCTCTACAAATCGCTCGTGGAGCTCAGTAGTCCATTTTAGTCTGGGCTTGGCATCAGTTGAAAGAAATAGTCCCGAGTCTCCTGGACCATTTCCTGCTTGCAGATACAAATTTCTTTCTGAAGAAAAGGATTCCCTAGAAGAAATGAGGTTGTTACTACTGTGGTTGAGATGATACATTTCCTGGTCATGAGAAATCGCGGGATATTAATTAAAAATGTGTAGTCATAAAATAGAATTAAAGTACTTGCTGCCTCCTACCTCTCAATTGTTTCTCTTTCTTGAGATATTATACTACAAAAGCAACTCTGTGTCAGTTGGCTTTGCTTCTTGGTTGTCTTATAATTGCTGAAAAGCTATTACCTGGGGGTCCTTACGGCCTTCTTCTTGTTCTGGAGCTGATTCAAACTCTTCTTATGGTAGTGAGGTTGTTCCTTGGCAACTCTTATAAGGCTGTTTTCTGGAATCTAGAATCTTGGGAACAAAAAATCAAAGTTATCTAATCTTCACAGCATTTAGAAAAGAGACAGTGTCCTTGTTGCTTCAGGTATCTACGAACCCTGTACTCCACAACTTTTATTGTCAATTCTGAGGCCAACACTTACATTTAAATTATTCATGAAAGTTATTTGTGGAACAACTTTTTTTTGTTATGTGTATATGGTAGAATTGATCCATGCAGAACTATTCTATTGTTACATCTGGTCCCATTTGAAAAGCAGGAACCATATGCCCCTGAGGAAAATTTTTTGTTCCGTAAAGTTTCCTATATCTCAAGTCTTCTAAACTTCCTGAATTCTTAAATTGCATTGGTACTGAACTCTATCTTCCGAAAAATTATTACGTGTGGTGTCCAGAGACCAATTCAGACGCGCCAATGCACAGTGCATTGGATGACATGGCGTGTCCGAATTGACCTCCGGACGCGTTCGGACACTGCACATAATAATCTCTCCTATCTTCCACCGCAGTCGGAAACTTTTTTTTTTTCCTTTTCTCGTTAAGTTGAAAAATGTGTAGTGGTTTGCTATAATGCTTTAATTAAGAAGACAAACCGAGTAACTAAATAGCAAAAGTTTTTAGATGTGGGCATAGTTTTGGTTTTAAGGTCTGGAAATAGAATTCAACAGTATTAAATAGAGATGGAATTCGGTGAAAATAAGCCTAGAGTTGAATATTCTATTAACTGGAAGCATGCTGGGGCAGAATAATAATAGTATACCTTTAAACTTAAAGCTAATGAGTTTCTTAGGTTAATTTATGATTAGGAATATAAGCATAAAAAATTAGAAATTTAATTTTATATCAGGAAAAATCTATTATTGAGGGTTTTTTTCCCTTAAGGTAGCATGGGAAAAATATAGATATCTATGAAAGAATATTCATTTGATTATTTTTTAACTTGACATTTAATTAAGTATCATGAGGACTTATAGAATTATATGAAGGGAAAAATGTGTCGAAGGTATATTAAAATTATTAAAGATGTGTATGCCGCAAAACGTTGGCCTTCCGATGACCCGATGAGTATCTATATTAGATTTGACTTATGTTAAGAAAGGTAGAGGTAGACATAAAAGATATGTTCATAAAATATTAGAAATGATCTTTTTTATTAGATTTAGATGAGAATTTAACTCTTAATAGGACACAATAGAGAAAAGGATTCATATAGCCGATCTCATTTAGTGGGATAAAGATTTGATGTTGGTGTTAGTTTGTGTATGCAACAAAAAATGACTTAGATTAATAGTAGTTAGGAATGCATGATGACAATTATAATGGCATCAGACCATTGTGGAAAGGTTGAAATTCTTGGTGTCCTCAACTTTATTTGCCCAAAAGTAGCATCCAAGTTAACGGCTTCTAACATATGCTAATTACCGCAAATCATTCATTCTGGCATATATTGTCATTTAGTTCCAGCCAAAGACTTGCCATCGTTGTTCTTCCTTCACAGGCAAGTTAGGAGAATCATTTCCTTTCATAGAAAAGAAAGAATATTTGCATAATTGCTTTCTCCTGTTCACGTTTGGATCTTTAAATGAAATGATCCTCTCCTTTCGGAGTTGGATAACTCACCTGGTACTATCTTCCTTTTCATTTCCATTTTAATACGTGGCCTCTTCAATTGCGTTATCTTATGGTGTGTTTGCTTGATTTATAAGTTGATTACCTCAAGGCTGTGGAGTTTTGGATTTTCCTCTATTGTTCATGGAGATGATGTTGATTCAAGGAGATTTACTATAGATTATTGACGCTGTATTAAGCCACTTCATAGCTTATTAACTAAAATTAAGTTCCACATACGTCTAAGCATATTGTGTCTTTCCTCTACTTTGACATCCTATTAATCTTGTCTTAAGTAGGATGAATTATTTTGTGCGGACACCGAATGGGGAGAACTGTGAACTTCACTTTTACTGTTCATAGAGACAAAACCGGACCGTTCTTCCCGTCCGGTGTCCGCACAAAATAATCTCTCCTTAAGTAGGGGCCGTAAATGAATTAAATTGAATCAATTAATACATTGTTCAACTTTGTTTATTTATTTATTTATCGAGTTCTAGCTGAGCTTGAACATGATTCAAGTTTTAAAATATTGTTCAAAGTTGTTTATTATTTTTCTTATTGAGATTTGAGTTGAAATTGAGCTTTAATCATGCCTAATTAATAATATGTTTGATACTTATAATTTAAGCACGGATCCTAATTATCATATATAATTGAATTTATTGATTTTAATAAAAATTAGCTTAATTCGTTTGGTGTTATTTAAGTTGTTTGGTGATGTTTAAATAATAATAATAATAAATATTTAAATATATATCTTTAGCTATTTATTTAATATTTTAATCACACATATACATCTAATAATATATATATATTTCAAAACGTAAAAATTATAAGAAATTTGATACAATAATATTGAATAAGTCATCAAATAAAGATTAAGTCATTATTAAATGATTCTTTTGTAGTATTTTTAGTTAGCTACTTGTTAGTCAATAAACTAGCATGTTTACAAATATAAATGAACAAGAAAGTCAATGTTCAAATTTGTTCATTTATATGATAATCTTTTAAAATTTTGTTCGAGCTTATTAAATTATGTAAATAAACAAACATAAAAAAGCATTATATGAACGTTCATAGAGTGCACTTGTTTACTTAGAATCCTAATCTTAAGTATTTAGATTAATTGTTAGTTGGACAGAATCAAAAGGAAGTTGGAAATGCGATATATAACATAGAAATTTTAGTATTAATGTGTAATTCTTCATCATCATCAATGAAAATTAAAAAAAAATTGAACAAAGCAAATTGATAAAAAGGAGAGATTATTTTGTGTGGACACCGGACGGGAGAAAATTGTCCAGCTTTTCCTCTGTCTACAGTAAAAGCGCAGTTACTGTAGCAGTTGCACTTTAACCGCGCTTTACTGTAGACGGAGAGAAAACCGGACGGAGAAAACCCAACGGTTCTCTCCGTCTAGTGTCTGCACAAAATAAAAAGTTGATAAAAAGTGCAAGAATCCACCATCCATGCGCATGAAGTTGATTTTTATTTCTTCTAACCTATATGGCATCCTACAACCTAAAGTAATGCTAAGATAGAAAGGCATCTGAGTTTGGAATAATTCTATTTATTTATGATTGACAGCTTTCATCAGTTGTTAGGAGTAGAATATTAGTTGATATTTTGCCTCAGTCTCAAACTGCATAGGTTGATATTTCAAGACCGTTCCTTTAATATATAAGAAAGATATGCCAAACTCTTTCCATACGTTCCATAGCTCCAAGTTATTAGAGCTTTGATACTACTACACATAGAAAATAGAGTATTAAATAAGTTTGCCGCATAATATGGTAGGGTTGGCTTGGGCAGGGACTATTAGGTGTTTTGCGCATGATATTTTTAAGGAGCCAAATCTTACATTGTGATAGGAAATACTTGAATGTTTCAAGTAAACCCTAACAATACTAGAGAAAAATAGCAATCAAATCACACAAAATTTGGTGAATAACTCTCCATACCGTAATTGGATTGCAAATGAGAGAACTAATGGAAACAACGAAAGCAAAGATACAATTGATCCTCAATTCGAGAGGAGGATCATTCTCTCCCAATTTCTAGATGAGTCTAGAGTCCAAGACATCAAGAAGAACCCTCACAAGAACACAATAATCAAACATAACCCTAACCCTAATCTCCCTCCCATACTTAAGCCATACACTTAAAACAAAAGGACAAAAAGACCTAAAGTCCCTTGCCACCCCCTCATTTGGCTCCAAATTTGAATTTGAACTCAGTGGACCCCACCCAATCTCTCTCTCTCTCTCTCTCCCTCTTGCCGCCGCCCCTCCTCCTGTAAACATGAACCGTCTCCTTAGAAGAGGCCGGTCTAACACATTGTCAAAACCTTAATGCACCGAGTATGCTCGGCTTGACTTGGATGAGAAAATCTTCTTTATAATAGTTCCATATAGTCCAACTCTCATGGAAACGCATGGGTCCATGTCTATAGCCCAAAGGGGACTGTCACATTTGGAATGTCATTCTGGCATTAAAAAATTCACCATTTATTTGAACTGTGAGATAGTTTTTGTTGCACTAAGCATTTTACCTGTTATTTTTTCTCTTTAAGCTATCAATTTATGTAACTTTATACGCCCTGTTGTTTCATGCATCTTTTTTATGCAGATAAATGTTTTCATAGCATTTGCTTTTATTCTATTGCAGTATTTGTGGTTTTGGGGAAAATTATAATTCGAGAAAAGAAAGGAAATACAAGGGATTGACGGTTGCATTTTTTCCCCTTGGAATCAGGTTCTATATTTTAAGAGAAGAAATGGAAAGAAGAAAATATTATGAGTTGCTCAGCCCGAAAAGAATATTAGGATTATGGAATATATATTTGCTTCCTGTAGTAACACTTACCTGCAATTATCTTTGTTAAAATACTTCTAGCTCATGTTGTCGGTGCAAAATAGAGAATATCTTTGTTTTTTTTTATAAAAATAGAGCATAATATGCTTAATGATTATATTTCCTTGTAAGCTTAGAATCATCAATAGGGGAAATTGTCGTTCAACCTTATGTTTCCTTGCTTAGATGGTTTTTTTAAATATTTTAGTTTCGACAGCATGTCTTTAGGGTATCTCCAACCGAAAAGCCTATTTTACACTCTAAAATACAGTAAAACTTCAAAATGCATTCATTCTTTTCCAATCGAATGTTATTTTTTCTTTCGTGCGCTTTCTGTAATGGTAACCATCTTTGTTTTCTCCTCTTTTGCGTGCTTCTTTGGCAAATACCGTAGCCAATTTTTCTGGCTTAGGCGAACAGTCCAACTTCAATATTGGCGTCGCATTGTTCACCTACCGGAATTTGGCGTGCCATTTGGAGTTCGAATGGAGCAAATAACGGATGGCATATAGTGGTATGGAGTTCGGTTGGAGATGGTCTTAGCTGTCACATTTTTTGTTTCTTCTGTGTGCGATTAAGGGGCTGTTTGTCTTATGTAGGATTCAATAAGCCTTGTATATTCAGATTTAGGGGGTGTTTGATTGCAAGGTTTAATCAAAATTTGGTTAAGATTTAGGCTAAATCATGGCAAACAGTTTATCGAGCCACATAAATCTTATTGCCTTCTCAAATCCTGTTTTCTTCCATTTTCGGCTAAATCACATATTTAGTCAATCTTTGGGATGCAGAACCCAAGAGGTTTACACCACTTCTCTATATCATGCCTCTTCTTCTCCTTCAGTTAAATCCTCAATCTTCGTTAAATCCTCAATCATCAATTCAAAATATTTGCCAAATAATTTTCTAGGATTCAATCAAGTTCAAACATATTTAAGATCCATCATATTAAACTATTTCAGAATTTAACAACCCCATGATTTATATAGATTTAGGTTTCGTTTGAGATGTGTTTTTTACTATTTTTTAAAGCAACTTCTTTATACAAAAATTTTTAGTTTAAGAATTTTTTTACAAAAAAGCTGCTTTTAAAAAACAATAAAAAATTGTCTCAAACGAAACCTTAAGCAACTACAATTAAAATATGAAAACTGATTTTTAACGGTTTAATTGTGTTACTTTTTTGGAGTAAAGAAAAATGAATGATCTCTTGCAACAATCAATTTATTCTTCATTTGTAGAGCAACATATGATGGTAAGTATAAAGTATTAGTCTTCATTTGGAACAACTTTCTTACTGCTTTCTAAAACAACTTTCAAATTAAAAAAAATTTAGAACTGTATTAAAAAGCTGTCACAAAGAAAGCCTTAGATGTGAATACAATTTAAAGTTTTGGCTGCTAGCAATCTTAAAAAAACCAAAATGAAACTTTCTTCAACACTATAACATCAAAGTGATTGATGAAAATTGTTATGTGAACTCATGAACTTGAGCGTTTGGTCTTGTATAATAAGTTTATGCCAATGGTTTTTATGGTCCTGGATATCTACATTGCAGATGGATTGCCCTAGAACGCTGGAAGTGAAGTCACTGCGAAGCTACTATGAGATTCCGAAGCGCAGATAAGTGACACCTGTAAGCTGGATTCACCAAAAAAGCTACTGTAAGATTCTGCTTATAATTTTTGTCGACCACTAATTGTGCTTTATAATATAATTGTTTTGAAAAGCTAATTAGCTTCCTTTTAACCACTGCCCTCTCTCTTTCTCTGCTTATATGAATATTCTGATATAAATTATCTTAAAAATAATTAAATTTATCAGTAGGGTATAATTTGACTATTTTAAAACTATCATTAAATAATTTAATCAAAAAATTATATTTAAATAAGTAAAAAAATATTATTGATAAATATATTTTTAATATTTTATAATGGACATGTGCCCCCAGTGGCTCTCTTTTAAACCGTCATTACCTATCACATTAGGTCTTTTTTTTTTTGTCTAAATTAGTTTATAATTAGTTTAAATTATCTCAATCAAGTCCTTTTAATTTAAATTTATTGTGTTCATATCCATAATCCAAACGACATATCAGATAAGGTCAATTTCACCTATACAATATATTGTCCATGCTAACTTATATAAGCCAATAGTTCGATTGTGTCGATTCATGACAAGTTGATATTTTGCCATTTTGTAAAGCCAAATTTTGATTTCATCATTATATAATTTGAGATTTGTAATAAATTTAAATTATAAGGATGGAAGTAAAATTAAAGCAAAATTATTGAGGCTAAAAATTGTATATGTATATAATTTTTAATATTTTTATCAACTAAAAATTAGGTGAAAAAGCTTCTTGTTAGATAAAAAATATATAACAATATGATTTAAAGAAATAAAGAAATGTTCACTACTTTATTCATGTATTACTTTTTACATATAAAAGTCATGATTAAATGAGCATAACAAGATATAGGTAAGCTTAATTGCACCAAATAATTATTTTCATGTGCATAAAAGAAGTTAGAAGTTAGAAGCAAACAAACCAAATTGAAACACGTAGGAATGCATGACAAGATTGTTGATGCTTATAGTTTATTAAAAGGAATTAGAATCAGGTTTTTTTTTTAAAGGGAAAAGGAGAGGTGAAAGGAGAATCCAAACAAGGCATCAACAATTTGTTCAAGTTGACCCTTTGGGCTAACACTTGTTTGATAACCCAAAATTCAAAATTAGAATTGATTTACGTCGACTTGATAGAGTGTATTTTATTATTTTAATTTTTTGAAAAAAATATATAATTAAGAGAAATTTTGTTTGAATGAGCTCCACGATTAATCTGAAATGGAATATATAGTGTAGTTGAGGTCTATTTGATTTGAGTTTAAATTATTATTTTTTTAATGATTAAGATTGACCTATTAAATTTTGATTCAATCGCATCTCTACAGTCAATTCGACCATAGGAACAAAAAATTTCAGAGATTAGAACTCAATCCTTAGATCTTATATTTGTTGGAGATGAGATTTTTTACGATTAGTATTTATCTTAACTAAGATTTCTTTATAGGTTGGTAATGAATATATTCTGAAATGAGTTTTGGTATTTATACCCACTCAAATAATGTTTGGATTTGATGGCCTTTTATTTTATTTTATTTTATTTCTCTCTTAGGGTTTTCACCCTTCAACTTTTAGTTTGGAGATCAATGGTAATAACACTTAAGCAAAATTGTTAGTGGCTTAATGGTCATTTTATAACATGCAATGCGCAATATGAACATATAGCTTGAAAAAAAAATTTAAGATCCTTGTGTTATTCTATTTACATATTCCTAAGATAAGAATATTGAATTTAGCTTCATATCAAACAGGAGAAATTATGATTTTATGAAAACTATAGGGCCCAATTTGTCTTTTCAAATTGCAATCAAATTCGTATGTGATCAATAACTATAGTAGCCCTAATTAATTAGATCCTAAGTGATTAACCCTCTTTTCAAATTACTTTGGAGAATGCTTCTGCAAATAATGTTTAAGTTGATTTTCTAGGAAATCATTTAAATTTACGTGATGGTTTGTTATGTGATGGCAATTTTTTTCATGTGCATTGTACTGTCCATATTGTTAATCTTATAGTGCAAGAAGATTGAAGGAGATTGATTGTCTAAATATTTTTTTCAAAATATTTATTTGAAATACAAAAAAAAGACTATTTTTAAAGATAAATTAGAATATATTATGTGAAAAATCATTTAAAATTTAATCTAACTCCAATAAATTTTAAATACAATGATCACGGGCGGAACCAGCCTTTCATCTTAGAGGGGCAAAGTTTTCTTATTAATAGACTAATATTAAAAAAAGGACATAATTTAAAGTGAAATCTTGTGTTTTATTATGATAAAAAAATTAAAAATCATTATAATTTTATTAATTTATTTTGTATTTTGTAATAATATTGGATAACATCTTCATTGGGAATCAAATCAAACACATCTTTTTTAGTGTAAGACACAAGACAATCGTTGAGACAATCATCATCCATCATACTACGTAATCGATGTTTGATAATTTTCATTGTTGAAAATGCTCTCTCACTATAATAGTAACAACTGGTAAACTTAATGCTAAAATAATAAGTTTGTAAACCAGAGAATACACACCATTCATCTTGAACTTAAAAATTTGCTTTGCAGGATCAACAATGCTTCTTAGAGAGGAGAACTCTTAACTGGTATGCATATCAATAATATAAATTGATAATTAACTTTTAAGAACTACGAGCTCAATTTTTAAAAAAATCACTTGAATATAACTATCCTAGACATATCAATTTCCTCTCATCATAAGCACGAAAATAATCAATTGGGTTTAAACATGTAACACAAAAAAACAAATCAGTACTTGATTTGGAAAAATGATTATTTATCTCTTGAAGTTGTATATCGACTACAATGTAAAATAGCTCAACACGATAATGATGTAGATTTTTTATTTCTTAACATCTTCGCATTGATCGACGATGAGTTATGTATGTTTCATTCATGTTTGGAACAACAACTTCAAAAACACCACAAAATGTGACACTTCATCTAATTAAATATTACATCCATTCTCCCTTAGCATCTGCAGTCGTTGGTTAGATATTTGCACAAATTTCATCGCATTTTCAATGTCTTGATATATTCTTTGCAATGATTATGATAACTCATTCATAATGCCAATATATCAATCATTAAATGCATTGCAAAAATAAAATCAAAAGACTAAATTTATCAATCAAAACACCTATTTCAACTGATTGTTGATCATGAACCTTTTTTTCCTTAACAAAATCTAGCACCTCGATCACATAAACATACATACGCAACTGCCCCCTACTGTTACAATGATTCATCCCTGACAATGACCTCGACCCTCGTATTAGTGACTCCACTGGCACTGATCAACCTGATGACCTAAAGCCAATATTTTCATACCTACGTCATCTCTACCCTAAATCACTAAACCTATTTTGCCATAGATAAAAATCAAATTATAATATATTTTATTTCTAAATCAATAAAATATAAAAATATATGTTATATTGTATTTTATTTTACAATGAACTAAATTTTTTTTAAAAATTGAAATATATGAATTAATTTACATTATATTTAGTATATATATTTCATTTTTTTAAAAAAAATTACTCTGCTTCCTTTGCCATTTTTGGAGCTTTTTACCAAATCCAGTAGTTCGGGGGATTGACGGGATATGCTCGAAGAACGCGCGAAAGGTAGAAAGTTACCTTCTGATGAGAAGGACGATCTTCCTCCGACGGAGAAGAGCTGGAGGTGCCTGCGGAAGGACGACCGAGGTAGCCAAGAGATTCCATTGCTTCCCTCCCACATATCGCGAAAACCTCGTGCTAGTTTGCAGTATTTTGCGCTGAGAGATTTTGTAACCTGCTCAATTTGAGCGGATTTTGAAGTCACGCGAAACGCCCCCTCTAATACACCACTAATACTTCCGATGAATTATATATGTTGCGCTCAAAATCAACCAAACAGAATCATTTACAAAATACGTGCAACTTAATTACTTTACACTACTAATTCTGCATACCAAACAGCCCCTAAATGCCCCTAAATGTAAATGGGATGGAGTTTGTTTATATTTTTGAAAATAAATTTAATAAATTTAACTCGGATAGTTATGGTATCAAGCAGATGTAAGGTTTGATTTGGGACGGCTTATTTGCTACTTTTTTAAAAACTAAAAACTAATTTAGAACGCAGCAAAAAAGTCATTCCAAACGAAACCCAGCCCAACACGAGCCGGAGTTTACTCCCAGAAATTTCCAAAATTCCCGTACTTCTTAGTTTCCACTGCTGCCTTCTTACTTCTCTTTCGACTAGCCGATCTCTTTCGCCGTTGATCTTCGCGAATTTTTTGCTTTTTTGTATAAACGAAGATTTGATGGAGACCCGCCTTCGATTCGCCCTTCTTCTGACTAGTTTTTTCGTCGTCTGGGTCTATGGAGCGACTCAAATCCCTAATAAGCAATCGTTGGGCATTGATCCCCAAGGTACTGTGCTATTGTCTGACTGCGACTGTCTTTATTTCTGCTCGTTTGTTTATTTGTTTGTATGGTATGATTTGTTCCAAGCCCCTGATTTACAGATTTGAGCTTTTACAAATCTAATGTGATTAAATGCAAGGATGGATCAAAGAAATTCGCAAAAGAACTGCTTAACGACGAGTTTTGTGACTGCCCGGATGGAACGGACGAGCCAGGTCTTCCTCGTTGAACTGTCGCTTTTTTTTGGGAATCAATGGGGCTTTATTTGCCTGATTGTTTAATGACGAACTCTCTTGATTAGGGGAAATTTTAACTTATGCTGATCTTTCTTTCTCTCTAATGCATAGGCACGTATCTTACACGTATATGTTCGCACATAGTTGATAAGAATGTATAAAAAACGTAAGGGAATTGTAATTTGCTATAATATTAACCAATGTATCTTCTACAGCCATGTCTCATTGTTTGTATTTATAGATAACCAAATCTTTCAAATTTTAAATATTATTGGAACATCCAACAAAAAAAAAAAAATTATTGGATTGTGTTCTAGTAATCTTTTGTTTCACATACATTAGGGGATGTCTTTGAAGTATTCATCTTTGATGGAGAGATGGATAAGGCCAAGATACTACTGTTGTGATGCTACTGCTATTTTATGATGCGCTTTTGCTGATTTGTGTAGTATTTTGTTTGATGCAGGAACTTCGGCTTGTCCAGAGGGAAAATTTTACTGCCAGAATGCTGGACACACTCCAATTAAAATTTTTTCTTCCCGGGTTAATGATGGCGTATGCGGTAAGAACTTCATAGTGGCATTCTTTTGAGCTGTTATTTATATTTAAACTTCCGAGGTAGACTGAGGCTTTGTTTGGGACGGTTTTCTTCCTGCTTCTTAAAGCGGTTTTCTAGTTAAAAAGTTAAAATTTTTGTACTAGAAAGTCGTTTTAAGAAGTATGAAGAAAACCGTTCCAAATGAAGCCTGAATTTTTGTTGATAATTTGCTGCTGAAAAGAAAAGAAAGCAGCATTTATTTCTCTTATCTGTACAGTTTAGCATTCCTATTTTATCAGTTACTTTGTACAGTGCATGCTTGTTCTCAGATATACTGAAACTGGTTATCTTTATTTACAGTGACTATCCCGCTTGCTAGTTATTAACCTTATCTTGTCATCGACTTGCAGAATAACATTATTTGACTCTATGGAGAATTTAGAATTCCTTATGGACCATTAGCCATTACAGTTGTGAATTATGATTTACTATGAGTTTTAGTGATCGAATTAATTGGATAAGTTACTCCCTAAAAGTTTTTAATTAGGGATTGGAACCCCATACCTACCCTTTCTGAGTAAAGTAAGAATTAAGGGGCAATATGATTAGATAATGCGCCCAATGGCAGATGGCATGGCAACTTATTTTTATTGTTATGTACTTGTCATCATCTAAGTGGCTAAGGTGAACTTATTTCTGCTGCACTTAGGATTTAGTTTAGAGAGATCTAAGTGGATTTACTCTAAAATATGTAGGCTAACATTTAAATAGGTCAGGCACTCTGACAAATTTTTGTAGAATTGCTTACTTATAAAATAACCTACATGTGTTATTATAACTTAATTTTTCCTTGGTATCAAGTGGACCTGAAATTTCTAAAATTACATATAGTCCTATGATCTTTTTGTATGAATCTATATGTGGGGCAGTAAAGAAGTCATTTCTATTCAAAATGAATATGACAATAATGATAAACTAAGATGTTTGTGTGACAAAAAAAAGTAATGATGGATTGAGAAATAATTATATTAGTTCGATGATGGGAGTCACATCTATGAAAGTTAAGTTTGTGGGAAATAAATTAAGGTGGTCAGATCATTTACAGCGAAGTGTTATAGAGTCATTAATAAGGTGGGTAGATACAATTGATGTTGAAGGATTATGAAGGAAAATGGTTAGATCAAAGTTAATATGGATACAAGGTGTTCAAATAGATTTTCATTAAATAAGCATAACATCTCATGAAACACTTAATTGAATTGTGTGGAGAATGGGGATTTGTATAATTGATTTTAAATGGTTTGGATGAGGAATATGATGATGATGACTTGGCTTCCATGATCCCCCTCATTCGATGGTCTTTTGTTTTTAGTTTTTAGTTTTTTTTTCGTTTGTTTTTAGTTAGAGCAATTACTACCTTTTTTTGGTGTTTTATGGTACGGCTTGATAGAAACTCGTTTGTGGGCAGTCACAAATTTGAATTTTAGAGCACCTTTTATTTCCATACCCCATTATTGTAATACTATTTATTTATTTATTTCAATATGGATAAATACAGATGTTTATTTATGCATATTTAGTCTTCTACGCTTCTTATGTTTATTTAAAGGAGGAGATAACTTATTGTTATTTATGGCATGCAATTTTAAGCTTAAATGTTTAATCTTGTTTCTATCCATGCAGATTGCTGCGACGGGAGTGATGAATATAATAGCAATGCAAATTGTACAAATACATGCTGGGAAGCAGGAAAGGTTGCTAGAGAAAAACTGAAGAAGAAAATAGAAACATTTAAGGAAGGACTTATTATTAGGAAAGACGAAGTAGAAAAGGCAAATAATGCATATGCTAAAGATGAGGCAGACCTTGCAAAGCTAAAAAGTGATGAGAAGGTGCTCAAAGAGTTGGTGCAAAAACTTAGAGGTGAGGCTTGTGAATGAATTTTCTAGCTTAATGAGGGTATTTCCTTTATTTAGATGTATACTTATGTGCTTATTCTAAATTAGCCGAAGCTGGGTGAACTTAGAGCTACAACTTTCTGATCAGTCAATTATGTTGGCCACGTATAATTTAACAGGATGGTCAAGAGTTAAAGCTTTACGGTTAAAGTACATTTTTGTGTAACCATTGTCTTGATTTGTTTATTTTAAAGTGTTATTTCCATTTGGTATTCTTGGCAGTTTATATTATCAAGCACATGCTGTTTTAGAGCATATCAATGCTTCCTTTCTGTAAAATTTCCCATGTCCATACATTTACTTTGTTAACGGAAAATGGAAATACTCGTTGGTAACTCTTCGATTGACACCTATATCTAAAAGACTTTAGCAAAGGAGTATTTGCACTTAGGAATATAAAGATTGTAATGATCATGGAAAATGATGCCTACAATTTTTTATATACAGATTTTATATTGACTTTTCATGCTTATTTTATTTTGATTGGAGAGACCAAATGTGTAGAAGTACCAAATCGATGCAAATAATATAAAGGATAGCTCACTAAAACTGATAAATATATGGATATCAGCTTGTTGTGCTAAGATGTCTAGCAATTTTTGCAATATGTTTTTTTTTTTTGGCCTAAACAAACATAGCTTTTATTAATTTCCATATCTAGCATTTGTAAAAGCTCCGAAGTACCATACTTGTGTATGATTTGGACGTGTGCCCTTGGGCATCAACATTTGTTGTACTTAGCAAAATCATGTATGAAATCTTAAAAAAAAAGTTGAGACGTGTCTGACACGGCAAGGATACAATGGAAAATGATTACTGATTTTAACATTTTATGGTGTCTTTTATTAGGGAATATAAATTTTCACATCCTCTTTAGAAGGCAAAGGTAAATAACACCTATGCCACTATATATTTTCACATTCCCCATGTCCTATATTTTCAAGAATTTTCTTATATTAGTTCAATTTAGGATCATCCTGTTAGAGAACTAAATATTAATTATTCCCATCTCTATAATTATGAGGTTTTTGGGCTTATCAGGCTTTGTATCATAGTAACATTCTTGGTTGGCTTGCGTCAGAGCAAAAGGAAAGAATAGATAAACTGGAGGAGGAAGAACGATTGAAAAAAGAGAAGGAAGAAAAGAGCTTAAGGGAAGAGGAGGAGAAATCCAAGGAACAAGATATAAAAGCAGATGAAACTCAAATTTTTGACACAATGGAGAATCATGAGCAGGTTAGTGTGATCATTATTTTTTCTATAAAGTTTAATTCTGATTCTGATCCTCCCTTTGAGGTGCAGTTTTATTGCTTTCAATAACTAATTATTGTTGTCATTGATACTATCAAGATCTTTAAGCAGAGATCATTTAGACTTGTGTAATCAATGCGGAATATGTTGAACCAGACACATGCCATGCAGCCGACTTGTTGGGGTCAGTTAGTAGGTGCACAGTTTTGTGCAATGCCAATTAAAAAATTCTTGTAGAACAAAGTAGTATTATGCTCTGCTTTTGCATATTAGGGCAGACTATGCTGATTGCAGTGCGTTTACTTCACATAAACATGCTGAATGAGATCTTAATGAGAAATCTGTATTTGATTGAATGGATAAAATTAGAAAGTTGATTGTGATTTCATTTATGAATATATGAAGCATTTCGTGTGTTAGACTGGAAGGCGACACAACGATCTTTGAGATTTGTTAGAGTAGACCAATTGATACTCACATACATGCATTATCATATGCTTGCCTGATTATGTTACTGTAGCTTCGTGTCTCATAATCGATCCATGCTAGTGCAAACATTGCCAAATTTAAGCAATATCATAACACATACATTCTTATGTGCTTGCACGATTTGTTGATTGCAGTTGTGATAAATTACTCAAAGTTTCATGTTTTTATTCCACTTAGATTTAAATGAACTCTTAGTAGGACACAATAGAGAAAAATGATTCATATAGGTAACCCCACGTAGTAAGATAAAGATTTGAGGTTGTTGTTGTTGATAGCTACAAATCCTGTTAGCATAAGTACACTCCATATTCCCGTTAATGCAGGTGCTCTATGCATTAGTCGTTAGGTTGCCTATCTTTGGTGGAGCCATACTTCTCATTTGTGATGTTTCAATTTTATTTGTTGGAAATAGGACCAAAGACACACTTTAATTGTTAGATTATCTAATTCTGATTGGAGCCATACTTCTCCTTTGTGAATGTGTCACAATCTGATTTGTTGGAAATAGAAGTTAAGAAGATATAGCTTCATTTCCTTACAATATCTGTGTTTTTCTCTCCTTAGTTCTTGTTTAAGACTTTATCATCTTGTAGATGATATGTTTTTCCTTTACGCAGTTCCTGCATTCTTATTTTCTTCATGCATTTTTTTATATGCCGTTCCAATTCACTATGAATTTTTACTATGCACTATTATAACAGGATGGATCAACAGGCAATCTTGATATTGCAGTTGAGTCTGGAACTGATAACATGGTTGAGAGTAAAAAAGCTAGTACTCAAACAGAGGAACAGGTACCTGTTTATTTCTATCATAATTATGCTTCCTTAATTTGGATTCCTCTAAATAATTCTTTGTTTTTCAATTAAGCATGTTGGTGAAGGGCATGATGATACTTCAGAATCCAGCGGTGGTATTTCACAAGATGGGGAGATATCTTCTTACGAGGTACCCAAACAGGTAATGGAGATTGCATTTGCTAATCTAGGTTTTGTTTTTATACAAGTTTATGGTATTGCGATATTTTTGAAGCGAGATACGATGATGCTTAGTCAGGACACTTATTGTGGTTTATAGATTTAAGTTATATGTATTGTTTATCTTGTATTGCAATAGAAATAAGTCGATGATATTTGTGGCCCAATGCTTGGGTAGGGTGGTTTATAGACTTAAGTTATATGTATTGTTTATCTTGTACTCCAACCTTTTTAATGTTTTAGATATCTTAGGTCTATTGTTTAGAGTGATGGTTAAATAGATGGGGATATTATTAGCAGAATTCAAGTTGAATGGTTGAAGTGGAGGAATGCATCAGTCTTGTTGTGTGATAGAAATGCCCCCCTCAAATTAGGGAAAATTCTATAAGATGGTGGTGAGGCCTGTAATGCTCTATTATGCATAATGTTGGCTATTAAAAGAGAAGCATAATATTAAATTAAGTGTTGCAGAGATGATGATGCTCAGGTGGATGAGTGGCCTACTCTTAGAGACAAGATACGACAGGAGCATATATGTGAAAAGGCTGGAGTAGCTCCAATGGAAGATAAGATAAGAGGGTCACCTTAGATGGTTTGGTCACATAAAATGGCGGCCTTCCAATGAACTAGTTAGGAAAGTAGATGTATTTGATTTGGGTTATGTTAAGAAGGGTAGACGTAGACCTAAACAGGCTTGGTTAGAAAATATTAGAAATGACATTTCTTTATTAAATTTAAATGAAAATTTTGACTTTTAACAAAACACAATGGAGAAAAAGGATTCATGTAGCCGACCCCATATAGTGGGATAAAGTCTTGATGTTGTTGTTGTTGTTATGGTTGAGTAGGGTGGGACATGGATTGGATATGAATCATATGTTAACACATTCAATACTGTGTCCTTTGCTTTTGAGGACTATCTATATATATTAGTAGTAACTCTTAATTTTGTCAAATTTATGTTGTTTGGAATAATAATAGAGTTAAGTTATAATGCTATCGATCAGTTAAAGGAAAGTTCTTTGTTAGAATTGTGTTGGCTGAGACGGATGAGTAACCTCAGTAACTGTATTCCTCATGGTCATAAAGCTGTGGAGGGTTCATTTTTGAGTTGGGAATTTATAATGGGCATTTTTAACGTAAATCAAAATTGCTTTTTTTTGGAAAAGCTATGTACTCAATCAAAGCCATGATATATTTGCTAGAATAAAGTATTTAGACTTGTATTTGGCTTTAAGAAATCTATCAGGTTTCAGTCTGTTCTCCCTATAGTTTTATTCTTTTTGTACAATGGTTTTGTTGTGGTCAAGATAATGCATTTTTCTTAGGATCATTTGCTTATAACTTCTTTTCTCTTTACCTTTCCAACCCAATATTATTACATCTGTTCATCTACTAAATTGCGTCCCTCCTGTTAAAGCTTATTTGCTTGGATGAACTGCAAATTTTTTGTTGATTTGCAGGATTTATAATTTTTATCACAAATTTGAGAACCAAATTGTTTTATTTGACTAGACGTGGATTTAGCCCATATTTAAAAAACAATTTATGGTTTAAGGTAGTTTTAATTGTTATTTCTTACATTTTTTTAATTATTTTTAATGGGAGCTTGCCAAAGTTCAATTGGCTGGTCAAGATATTGTGGGAGCACTTTAGAGCACCATCAGAGTTTGTTGGACCTCCACCGTAGATGATTGTGAGCTTTGCTGGAATTAGTCAAAGAAGGTTGAGGTCGTTGATTTATCAGAGCTTTGCTTCAAAAACCATAGTTGGCTTGCCATAGATTGTCAGAGCCCAATGACCTCATGTTGATTCCATCCTTTTGAATATCCATATACTTGATATATATATATATATATATATAAACTGTCAAGATGCTATCTAATCAAATGATTAAATTTCTTACGAATAGTTTTTTATTAATCAGTCCTATGACTCTTTCACTATAATTTATATTTCTAAGATAGTCATTGAGCTTTGATACCACTTTTGTCATGATTCAGCCCAACGGCTCGAATTAACAAGGCGGTAATAGTGGTCGAATGCATACATATCAATAGCATATGACGCGGCGCGACGCACATACAACGTTATTTGCTTGGTGTGGCACAACACATTAAAATGACGTGCGCTATTTGCGCCATGCACGGGCATTGGCGCATGGCTTGAGACTCAAATAGCACACGCAATTTTATTCATATGTTATAAATTATAAATAAATTTTTAAGATTTATATATTAATATTACAAGTAATTATTAATTAATTAAACATCAAATTAATAAAATATAAAAAAAAAACTTAATGATTTTTGTAGGATTTAAAGTTTTTTAAATTAATTGATAGGATTTATGCCAAATTATGTTTAAATCTTGCTAAAATCTATCAATGTAAGTTTATGTAGGATTTAAAGTTGTTAATTTTATTTTTTGACAAAATATTTATGCTTAATTTTGCTCAAATCAACATATTGTCTGCTATTTAATGGTATTTGGTATATATATATATATATATATATATATATATATATATATATATATATATTATGTCTTATTTAAAATGAGGCTCGCCTCGCCATGCTCTATTCGTCATGGCTTCACGAGGAGCTTTACGCCGTGGTGCGCCATTCACCTTTGACAAGTATAATCGGACGTTTATTTAAATTTATTTTGCTAAAACTTCTAAATAAAACTATTTCCAATATACTGAAAGAACCGCTACAACCTGAAATGCATTTTAATGGAAAAAAAAACTGTAATTATTCAACAAATGCCTTTCTCTGGAAGCGTCACACCTATGATATACATTCTTTCCTCTTTGACTCATTTAAATTATTTGAAATGCCTATATATATATATATATATATATATATATATATATATATATATATATATATATATATATATATATATATATATATATATATATATAGAGAGAGAGAGAGAGAGAGAGAGAGAGAGAGAGAGAGAGAGCATCTTAGGTTACAAGGGAAATATATTTGTTGAAATAGGTATAATATTTATTTCATTAAAATGCATTTCGATTGTAGCGGCTCTTTTAGTATGTTGGAAATAGTTAGAGTTGAGAATTTTAGCAAACGAAATTTAAATAATCGTCCGATTATCTGTTCTCATCTCGTTAATTCGAGTTCTCGGACCAAATCATGACAACACTTCCATCTAATAGTGTCAACAAGGAAAAGAGGGACTATGAGATCGGGAGGCTGATTACTAGCACCTGGAGAGATCTTGTGTAATGGAGTTGGAAAATCATCATAAATTGCATGGTCTTCCAAAAATGACATGTTGAGAGGTTATGTGAGGGCAAAGAATGAGGTAGAACCTTGACATGAGAGATGGGAAGCATCGATAAAGGGGCTGAAGAATCCATAGGAAGCGAGTAGACGAGGAGCTTCACAAGGGAAGATGGAGATGATTTGCTATTGAAATAACCAACGACACATGAGCGTAAGGAACAATGGGAGCTAGAGACAATAAATTAGCTTGGTAAAGCGACCAAAAGCTAGTCATGGAGCTCACGTCAAAACTTGTGTTGAAGTGGAAGTTGTAAGTTATAGCTCGTGAGAGTCGTTGGCATGATGAAGACTGAATGCAATGGCACAACAAGAGTGATTAAGTTTGTGAAGGAAATCATGAGTTATGGCTTGCGAGCACAGTAAGGATGAGGAACTATGAGCACAACAAGCAAACTCATTGTAATGAGGATATGTGACAGCTCACATCTGTAATAATTTGATTATAAAAACTAAGCTCTAACAATGATTCATGTTTTTTTGATGTATGATCCTCCTTCCAACTCTTTTGAATGTCCCCCTCTCCCTCTTCTTCTACAGTCGTCCCCATCCCTTGTCTTCTCAGTTCTCAGTCATCGCTGCTATCCCCACTCCCCTTCTGCATATCACCTGCAATAGTGTCTGCAGTTGATTTTTTTGCTATTCTGCGTAATGCATTAATGCTTGGGGTCAATGGAGGTGGTATCTATTGAAGCTTTATTATCTTTGTTCCAAATGATATTCCATCAATATTAACACAAGAAGCAGATTATGTAGAGGCTGCCAGTTAAGTGCAGTTACTTTCTCAAAATCATTTATTATTTATCAATAATTCATAGCTTTTAGAAAATTAAGATTTATAAAGAAAACCTAAAATAGCTGGGATTAAACTAATAATGATGATGATGAACAATTGCTTCCCATTAAATACTATTCCCTGGTGTTCATGGCGACTCGAAAGACTCAACTTTTTGAGGAATTGTTCTTTTTCTCTTCTGGTGACAAGATCAATGAAAAATGATCTTTACAGGATCAAGATGATTCTGGTAGTACTGAAGAGTTATCGAGAGAAGAGCTGGGACGTCTTGTAGCTTCCCGCTGGACTAGTGAAGGTGCTGATCAGACAACTGATAAAATAGGAAATGTTGAGGAAGACCTAATGGATCAAGACTCAAGTGTTGCCCACGAACACGAAGGCTATACATCAGAAACTGATGATGATAGAGCAAAAGATGATGATGATGATGACAATTTTGAAGATGATCGAGATGATGAGTTTGAAGATGACCATTCTAGTTCAGATGCATCTTATATTGCTGATGAATATGAGAAGCCTGATCCTTTAGGTTTGATTTCTTAACACTTCTGTGAATCTGTTGTAATATCTGCTGTTGTGGATTTTTTCATGATCTGTCTTCATCAACCAAGTTTACTGAATCTAGTCTGTTATTGAAGGGTGTTTGACTTAAATATATGACTTTCTAGATAGCATCGAGGTAAGTAGCCCAACATGGTTGGACAAGATACAACAAACTGTGCAGAGCGTTCTGCAAGCTTTCAACTTTTTCAAGACTCCAGTGAATGTATCAGGCATGTGCATCTATTCTTGTCAATATTATGTCAAGTTTGACATATGTAATTACAGTTGTTTGTTTATTTGTACTTTCCAGATGCCACACATATTCGGAAGGAATATGATGACACCAGTTCAAAACTTTCAAAGGTGCAATCAAGAATATCCAGTTTGACAGAAAAGCTAAAACGTGATTTTGGTAAGAATTGTGCAGCTTTGGCCTAAACATGAAATTTAAAATGTTTACAAGGTTGATGCTTGGGTATCAGGTAAACTTAATGAATACTTCTTTAATTATCAATGTAACCTAATTTCCTCAAAAAAGTAGCATCCTTTTGTTACTTTGATCTAGAGGTGGCTTTATTTTGTTATCGAAGGTTTGCATCTTGGTGTGAACGCATATGATGATAGAGTTGCTTGAGAAATTATGCTAAGAAAATGTTATTTTCACTGAATTATAGTCATTAATGGTTTGTTGTATTATAAAAATCAATTAGGTAGTTAGAGGATTTGACTGAAGAAAATTCACCTTATTTAGCTTGAGTAGAGTGCAATATCTGGGAAAGTATTGAAGTTGAAGATCGATAACTTTTCGTTGATGCTTTACTTTTATGCCATAGTTTAATTTGTGGACACTAGCTTTTGGGGTTCCTTAGCCTATGCTGTGGTTACATATATTTGGGGGATCATTTTCTTTGCAATGCTTGAAGTACTTAAATTCTTTTTTCCAACTAAATGCCTGATTAACACTTAAAGAAAAGGCAGGGAAAAAATGAGTGTCAGTAGTACCTTTAGCCCTATTCCAGTCATTAGATGTTAACCTTGACTTAGCTCGGCATAGCTTTCTCCTGCTTGTTTTTACTTCTTTGAACTACAAAATTAGATTTTGAATGCTTGAAAAATTAGATGGGACAAAAAAATTTAGTTGTATCAAAGCTGCAAATTGGTTTTCTTAAAACACTAGTTTAATGTCTTCCTTGAACCTTCATTTTATGAACTTCTATTTTTTCTAATCTAGTTAATTGATTTTATAATTTAATTGAAATAATTATACAATAATTTAAGATTGGAATATTATATTATAATCAAATGATATTCATAATAATATCCATTCCATACAATCAATCAATTCATGTAACTACCAATATAAATTTTTATCAAATAGTCAAAACTCTTAAAGTTTTTAAATAATGGGATAACGATTTAAATAGTTTCCGACTATTTAAAAGTCTCATGTTGATCTCATGATAAATAGATACCTAAATGATTCTATGGAATGATTAATTTAGTCCTTTTTAAGAATCAATTGATACTTTTATATAATCAGGGACTATTTTTGTCCTTCAGAAAAAGTTCAGGGACCAATTCAGTCCTTTTCTCTTTAAATACTAATCTCAATATGATTTTATCAACATAACACATGCATGATATTGTTATCACAAAGATTTACAATATTGGAAAGTTGGTAATTCATAAATATTCTTTCATTATTATGTATTATATTCTTTCGATTAATACTTTTCTAACTATTATTTATTAGCTATAATGTTTTTTGTGTTCACATCTAATATGAAAATCAATACTATTGTGAAATCAATCAAAGTTTTTTAAATTACTCTAACATGATATTAGAGCTCGGAGATTTATATAATTGATATGTTCTGTCCTGTCCCTCTTGCCTTTATCTCTTCCTTTCCACTCCTCTCCCCAAATTGAATTGTGCACACTATGTAGTGCTTGCTTCAGTGCGACACTTGTCCTTTGCATCGTGCTTAGTCACACACTTCCTCACGTGCACATTGTGCCCACATGTGCCCCACTCTCTCCCAGCACTTGTTTCTCAAGCATGCTCACTTGCCTACAAACTACTTTCTTTGTTGCCTACTATTGTACCTTTCATCCTTTTTATTGCGATCTCTCACACACATTGCTATTTCGCTAGTGTGCTACTAGCATGTGTTATCACCTGTGAAATCTTCACTCGTACTTGCTCAATGATTCATCAATGATCATTCTTTGCTGGCTCAGCTAATCATTGCCTCTTGATCTATGATTGATGTTCTCTGCTTCTCTTTGTGGTGTTTGTTGATGGCTTCCTCCACTCTTCTATTTGAAATGAAACCCTCCTCTAATATTGATATTTCTATCAACTTCAAGGGTACCAACTATCTCCTATGGTCTGAAGCTTTTGGTTTCCTCACTGGCTCTCATGAAAACTTTATTATTTGGACTCTCTTGCTCTTGAACCAACGGATACCACCAAGCATATATGTGGTTCTTGTTATTTTTATAAAAACTATAATTTAAAATTATTATTATGAAAAACTCTTAAAGTGTTTTATTAATATTTTATAAATTATGATTGGTAAATATATTTGTGACTAAAATGAATATTTAATTATATTTTTATAAAAACTATAATTTAAAGTTATTATTATGCAATAATATAACTACTTGAAATTTATAAAATATAACTAAACTTTTTAAATTTATAACTAAATATGCTATTAATTTTGCTTATAAAACAAACGATTAATTTTTTTTTTTTGAAAAATTATAATTATTTGTAAGTTATATCTAATAAATAGTTTAGTAAATAAGTTACTTAAATATATCTAATTTTGACATCATTAAGTCCAGCATATCATTTTGGATGTTAGGATCAAAATGATCCCATTTTAAGGAGTTGAGGGACCAAAATTGTCCCTCAAGATAGTTGTCGATCATTTTGGTCCTTCCTAAAGTGTTGAGGGATCATTTTAATTATTTTCTATTTAAATATCCTTAATGATGACCGTGTTGACATAAAATCTCAGTTGGAGGAGACCCTAAACATTTAAAATGACTCCCAAATTCACATAAAATATAAACAATTTAAAGTGAAAATAAAGTCCGCTTGATGATGGTCGTGTTGAATGTAAATCTCAATTGGAGAGGTAACTTTTAAAGACCATCAAAGATTCAAAATTTTGCATTTGTCAATGATATTAATATATTTAAAACCGAATTAATCTTCAAGCACTTAAGCAAAATACCCATCCACCCTTCGCAACAGTTTGACGAGCTGGACAAGTTTAAAAATCACTTCAGCTAACAAAGACTAAATGTCTAGTTGCGAATATCACTAGGATTTATTCTCAAATCATCTCTTGCTAGTCAGGATGTGACACGTGTCATGTAACCGATGATTTCATCACAAAATGATACCATAGATAAACGGTTGTGATCGAGACCCTCTGACTAAGTGGTTTTGTCACTAAATGACGCCATTAAATTATGGTCATTGTCAGAGACTATATGTTCCCGAATGACGCTAAAATATTGAGCAATGAATCAATATGATATGTCTGATAGGGCATAAAGCCCTTTGTTAGCTAAGGTGAACTCAAATTTGTACCCTTAGACAAACATTCATCCTAACTCTATAAGGTACCCTGGGACGAAGCAACCCATGACTTTCGACAAGGATTCTTCGTTCAGGTTGGGTCGACTACCTTCTTTAACTAAGTAAACTAAGGACCATGATAACCCAGGACGATGGAACCATGGGATCTTGATCAGGTTCATCATCATTACCCCCATCATTCGCTTTAAGTGCGCGGTGATATAAATTTTGATATTAAATTTCAAAATCAGATGCTACTATATGTCGGATACTATGTATCTATTTGATGACTAGCTTTAATCGAAAGTTCTCTCTCGCTATCGGGAGGGGTAATAAACTATAGGGGCTTGCGCCTATAAGAAACCTGAACTTAGATCATAGAGTCTCGCAAAATGAGGGTGAAATATCTGGGTAATGTCTCATCTAAAACCCAATATGCCTTCTGAAAATTTGCCTCGGAATTTAAACTCGTTAAAACTCTTCTCGCCGACACACAAAAAGAAAGAGGTCACGGAGAGGTCGAGACGCGAATTTTTGAAGCCCACAATTGCTAAAGATTGCCTTTTAAGAATCTCGATTAACTAATAATGATTTTCAGTGCGCAACCATTCAGTGTCATCTTTGAGAATCATTCCCAACATTTCATGTTTTGCAGCTGGGGTGCTCCTTGAGACATCAATAAAGCCACCCCCCAACTTTAATTGAATCAACCATCAACTTGGATGCAAGCAAGCCTAGCAATAGGGGACCTTTTATGTGTGTTCCAAAGATGGTTCTTATCATAATTGACAATCTAAATGTCAAATTGTTTCCTCAAACTCTTGTCACCTTAAAAAGTGAGAAAAGGAGTCCCCCCTCTAGTCACTCTCTAAAAGATCAGTTCTGATATCTGAGGAAAAACAAGATGAAATGATTTGCCTTCTTCATGGCCTCCATCACCGAGTACACCTCCCCTATCAGAATCTCATCCATAAATTGATAAGCCAAGACATCATCACCTTGAGGCAGTTAATGGAGAACAACTTTTATGTGACATCCAAGTTCCTTGATCTCATCCAGGGCTACATGCATCATATGTTCTACCATATTAAGCCCACATTAAGAATATCTTCGACACTGCAAGTCCATCTCATGCTTTTCATATCCTAGGAATTTCAAATAAGTTGGGGTTCTTTGGCATTATTTTTTGTTTTTCTCTTTTAAAATTTGGACAAACATGTTTTTATTTTTTATTCTTTAATTTAAAAAATAAATCAAGTTATTTTTAAAACCACTCAAATAATTATTTGTTTTTTAATTATTTTCAAAACATTAACTCCCAGCCACTTGACCTAGCACACCATACTAGCAAATGCCACCCAGCTACTAGCCAAACCCATGCCTATCAACAACTTACCCCGTGCTGAAGCTTATGACTACTTTGTCTCATGCACCTGTTCACGATGCTATCTCCCCTCCAAACCACAAAATAAATCGACTTATGTGATATTCAATAAAAAGAATATATATATGTTTTAATTTTATATTAACATATAAACAAAATAAAATAAAAAATGATCCCAAATATCCTCTTTGTCAACCTACACCCTTCTTCAAACCATTACTCTGATCAATTCACTTCCTTGCCAACATATTTGCCATTCAACTCTCTTTGCGAGTCAAATTATAAGTCGCTTAATTCCACTTGGATTCAATAGGCTAGCTATTTACTCATCCAAAGGGTCCACTGATCCATATAAGCAAGTCAATTATTTTTGAACAATCATCTGAGGTCACGAGGCCACCATTTGGTTTTATTCTAAGTCTTTCCTACCACTTTGAAGCAAACAGCATGATTATAGTTTTATTCTCTTGTGGACATAAATGAACATGTTTGTCTCTTTGTTGATCAATTTGTTGCTAACACATCATGAAGGATCCTTTCCATATCTCTAGGATGCATCATGGAGAGGGTGAGCCACTTTGGGAATTCTTTCAATGCTCGACCAATGAAGCTTTTGGCAAATTCCAAAATTATATCTTGAGCTCCAACATGTGGCTTTCCTTGTCGATCTTTTCTTAGGATCATTTATCTCGGCCTTTAGAGAAATCTTGATCAATTTTATCCTGAGCTTATTTGATGTGTTGAGTGCCAAATCATCAATAACTAGACAATTAAAAAAAAAAATCAATAACTAGACAATTGAAGCTCACATATTAATAATTCTTCCCATAGCTAGGTAAGTGTACGAGTGAATGTGAGGGATTGACCCAACCTTCTCACTTTAAAAGAATGAGCAATCAAGATATTAAGATCTTCCCCATCAAATAGTAGTAGAAGCAAGAACTAAACTGAGATTGAGAGTACACACCCACAATACCACACATTCTAATGTCTTGCCGGCTATAAAAAATGATGAGTTCATTTAGTGACCTGACCTGCTCATAGCCTCATACTAAACAAAGGAAATCAGAACTAATACTTTGACTTTCACCATAGCTTAGAGTTCGTTTACAAAAGGGACTTTCATCCTTTTCTAGTCTTGATGGAACCAAACAAAATAGCCCAACTTAAGAAACCTTTCGATCTCCTTAAAATACACAGTACTCCAAATATGAACAACCCCTTGAGATGTAAGGTGAGTATCCATCTCCTTTCTTATTTCATTCTTTGAAATAGGCTTTTTTGAGCTGATACTGTGCCTTTCTCTTGCTGTTGAGTTCATTGACTTCGGCATCTTAGAGTACTCTTGTGGGTTATTTTTTCAAGGTTTGTGTGAATGGAATAAGCTTGTGCTAAAGATGGTATCTTTGGAGAATCCGAGAATTTCAACCGTTTCAAATCATTTATGGCATGTAGCAATGACATAATATTTTATAAAGCAACTTGCCAGCAATCACCCAACTACAAACCTTACATATTTCGTGTAACTATCATTTCTTTTCCATTAATGCTCCATAGATTCTAGTGCATGCTTTAGAAGGTATGATTGGTCGCATGATTTTCTTAGGCTTCATTTGGGATTGCTTTCTTACTGCTTCTTAAAGCAGTTTTCTAGTACAACAAATAAATTTTTTACTAAAAAGTTGCTTTAAGAAGCAGTAATAAAGCCGTCCCAAACGAAGCCTTAGTCGCATATTTTTTAAGATGAAGCGAGGCTGCCTTCTATATAAACATATGGAAACGCCCAACTCTATCCGACCATGTTATCATATGTTTTAGTGAATTATTGTGAGAATAAGCTTTATTAAGTTTTCAATTGATCTTCAAATTTTCCTTTCTAGGCAAGGAGAAAGAATTTTATTTCTTCTATGATCAGTGCTTTGAGAGCAAACAGAACAAGTATGCAAAGCTTTTCTTTCCTTGTCCTCTGTCATATTTAGTGTTCCTCTTTTATTATTATTCTAAGTGCCTTTTTGTCACTCTTTTAACAGGTATGTGTACAAGATATGCCCATTCAAGCAAGCTTCACAAGATGAGGGCTACAGCAAAACTCGATTAGGGTATGTTCCCTGTTTGCTATGGTCCTCTAGGTAGCATAATTACTAATGTTTTTATTCTCTCTGATTTGAATTGTGATGTGATATCAACCAGCTGTATACACATTGTGATATCTTGCTGACTACATGTGTTCTGTGTGAGCAGTAGTTGGGACAATTTTGAAGAATCCTACAGGGTTATGGTTTTCACCAATGGTGAAAAATGCTGGAATGGCCCTGATAGGAGCTTAAAGGTCTGAACTGTCTTCTATTAGTTTAATTATGAAAATCCTTGGAATAAGCTGTTCCTGTTGCTTTCTCTTTCATACAGGTTAGGCTTAGATGTGGATTGAAAAATGAGATAAGTGATGTTGATGAACCAAGCCGATGCGAGTATGTGTAGATTTCTTCTCATTTTTCTTTCTTGAGAAACGTTAAATTTGCCAATTTGGCATTTGTCGACCCTCACAAATGTCATTTCTGTGTGAAATTACAGAAATGACTCCACAACTGAATCCATGGAGTGCAGGGTCGACAAACTTAGCATATCTTATCTTTCCTAACATATTATATGTTGTTCTCACGTGTTATCGATTTCAGATATACTGCTTTGATGTCCACTCCTGCTTTATGTTTAGAAGATAAGTTAAAGGTGCACCTTATTTTTTCTAGTCAACCATTTTATTGTCATTCATAGTAAATTGGGGTGGTAAACGAGCCAGTTTTAGTAAACTCAAGTGCTCAAAATTTTGTTTTTAGGTATTTGTTTACTAAGCTGAACATAGTATCATCGTAAACATAAAATCTATACAACAATAACATCAAGCCTTTGGGTTTTGTGCCACTTTTTCGCCACATGAATCCTTTTTCGCCACATGAATCCTTTTTTAGCTACATGAATCATCGTAAACATGAAATATATGTGAAAGTATTATAAAGATGTGATAATATGTCATCATGTACTTATACCTTTTATTTATAAAATATAAGATGTATGCGCACAATCTATGTGTATTTGCATGCATGCACGCAAATGTGCACACATTCACATGCACATAGAATTGGAGAATATATCCCATTCTTCTCATAAACATGTTACACTTTTGATTAGAAATTTAAATGATCAAGATTTGAAGTAGTTAAAAGAGAATTTTTTGCTATTTTAAATTTTAATCATTTAAAATTTATGATGAGAGTCAAAATATGTGTGAGAATTAGTTTTATTCTTTTAAATAGATTAATCTAGCAACTATAAATCTAGCAATTATAAAGCTGTACATGAGCACACAACTTTTAATTTCACTAATGCTATTTCATACCTTGGTAATATGATAGGAACTGGAGAATAAACTGGAGCAAATGAACACAAGAAAGCCACAAGGCCACCATGATGAACTTTGAAGTCTATTTCTCAGGGAATAGCTTGTCATAAATTGTTACAACTCTGCAGCAGATAATTATGCATAGAGACTGGAAAGCATTGCAGCAGCCTCAAGCAGGCCACTTGAAGATTGAGAAATCAAAGTGATTATAATTTTATTTTATTTTCTCTCTCTCTTTTACTAGCAGACTAGCTGGTCATGAGTAGTTGTAACATGGGGGCATATGCTTCAGCTGGTGGAATTTTCTTGCTGCTTTGATGATCGCTGCATTCAAGATTTTCATTTTCTGTAAGGAAACAGTGATTTTGTTCCACAGTTCATTAGCTGAAGTGTTAGCTGATGAGCAATTCACGGTGAGCTAATGGTTATTGTGTTTTACAGTTATTATGTGCTTGTAGGAATTTGGTAGAAGTGCAAAGAAATGGAAATGAAAGAAAAAGGAATTGAAATCTCACTCATTAGGCTGAGGCTTTGTCTCATTGGGGAACAATTATTACGTCCTCCGATCGGACGTAGAGGAACGTCCGGTCGGAGGCCAAATCGCGCCAAAAAACGAGAAATACCGAACAATATCAAATAATAACGAGGAATACCATCACATGAAGACCCAATACCGAGTTATACCGAGCTATATCGAGTTATACAAAAGTTTTATCGAGTTTTTTCTAGAAAAAATTCGGTATATGTCGGTATAACTCGGTATTGGTCTTCACAGAGTGGTATTCCTCGTTATTATCAAATAATACCTAGCAAACACCGAGTTTTTTGGTTGGATTTTGCCTCCGATCGGACGTTCCTCTACGTCCTTACACCGGACCTAATAAAAGTCCTCATTGGGACTATTTTTTTATTGTTTTTTAAAGTAACTTTGTAATAAAAATTTTTTAATTTTGTATTACAAAGTTGCAAAAAAGCTGTACCAAATGAAGCTTGAGTACAATTTGAGTGGAATTTTTTTTGCTGAGATAATTTATCTTTGGCTTATGATTTCTCAATATTTTTTACTGTAGTTGGGTAGAAAATTATCAATGAAAAAAGTGATTTATTTATATTTCTAGCTAAATTTAGTTATTTATAAATTAAATAAAGATCAAATAGTCAATATAAAATTATGAATTTATATCCTGACATGAATTTCGTTAAGATAAATTTCAACAAATTTAAGCAGAGATGTATCTTTAATTATGCGTAAAAGAGCTTGTTTATAATCCCTCATTTCTTAGAGAGATATAACTGGAATTATTTTAGAAACAACAATGAGATCAGATGCATAAATTTTTTTCTTCATTATGTCTTGTTAAAAAAAACTCTTGTTTAAATTTAATAAAGAAATATCATTTCTAATATTTTCTAGTCAAATATTTTTCAGTCTATGTCCACCTTTCTTAACATAATTCAATTATAATACCTCTACTTTCCTAACTGGATCATCAAAAAGTTGCTGTTTTGTGTGATCAAATCATCTAAGACTATTCTCTCGTCTTATCTTCAACTGGAGCTACTAAAACCTTTTGATGTATATGTTCATTTCACATCCTATCTCTAAGGGTAAAACATCCACCTGAGCATCCTCATCTTTGCAACACTTAATTTAATATTATGCTTCTCTTTTAATGGCCAACATTCAACACCATAAAGCATTGTAGGTCTCACCACCATTTTAAAAAAAAATTCCTCAAGTTTGTGAAAGACTTCTCTAATTTTTTAAAGTATTCTTGTCATGATTATTCGACAAATTTTACGCTGGCTGATGACTACCTAACACAACTCTCCATTTTCTCATTCAGGACTTGAGACTTGGCAACAACGCCGGCAGATTCAAACAACGAAAAATATTTAAAAATTATTGCAGTTACCTGAAAATAAGATATATTCATGCAGGGCATGTCAATTTGATATCAAATTGATTCGAACTCAGCACATGATCTGCTGAAAATCATTCGATTTGATTCTATGGACACACAGGAAAATCAGGTTCTCAATGCCTTGATATAATCTATCTCCAGCTTGAAATCTCCAGGTCCAGATTTAGCACCTGGTACACCACCTTCTGCATTCACTGAAAGAGACATTCCAACGATTCGAGCTGGATTCATTTCCAACTTTGCATTGATCACATTTCCTCTCCATGTCGGCAAATATCGATCCAACGGAATCTTAAAATATGATTTACAAGTTGAATTATTATGAACAAAAGATCTTGGGAACTGAAATCAGGCAATTGAAAGAAACTTACCTTGATCTCATTCCATTCATCCTTGGGTGAGAAAACAAAAGCTTGCCAAGAATTATCTTCCTGTTTTCCTGGTGAATTTATCCAATTATCTGTGTATATCTACAATAGAAATGAAATGGAAATATGGAATATTAAGTTTTTTCATGAAAAATGAACCAAGCAAATATGAACACTCACTGTAGAAATATAGGATCTTCCATCCCCCCTAAGCTTCATAGTAATTGTATCGTATGCATCCAAATCAATGAAGCCATCGAACTGGAAGGAGAAAAACATAATAGGCAAATTATTGCGTCTCCCAACTAAAATTAATGAGGTAATTTTGAATCATTTTAGATTTATTTGGGGCTCCTACCTCTTGCTCTTAAAAATTCATTTCACTCTTTAAAAATTTAAGATCCTACTCTTCATCATCTACTTACCTCCAGAATGGATTTAACTGGGAATTCTACCTCTTGCTCTTAAAATCACCATTCGCTCTTCAAAACTCTCACATCCCTCTCTTCCGATCCAATATTCTGCATCTTCCTAGCTCAGCCATGGAGTTAACTAGGACTTCTACCTCTTGCTTTTAAAATCTCCATTCACTCTTTAAAACTTTTCAAATCCTCTCTTCCACTCCAATCGCCTGCATCTTCTCACCTCTTGCATGAAAATAGCCAAGGCTTCTACCTATTACTCTTAAAATCTCCATTCATCTTTCTCTCCAGTGTGCCTAGTTCTTAAAATCTCCATCCATCATCAAAATCTCATATACCTCTCAAAATGTCTAATATATATAAAGAGAGAAGCATTAACAACTGGAGGACATAGTTTCACCGTTTATTATACAAGCTTATTTATGGTCGACCTCAATGTTTGTTTATATAGATAATTCTGAAGATGTTCACAAATGCAAAGTACCTTCTTGGAGCGCATACCACAAAAGCCACTCCTTTTCATTCTCCAAGGGGATCCCTCAGCTACGTCCAAAGAAAGTTTTCCAGAAAAGATCCCTTCATGATGGTAATCACAAAATTAGTAGCCAGGAATTCACTGCTAGACTTCTTTTAGAAATTGGAGTTAACTGATCTAAACGCTGAAACATAATAAAGAAAAAGTTGGAGCACCAGAAGAGCTTAACTCAATAAGAATAATGGCATGAACTTATTTTCAGTAACAATTACTACGTCAAACTAATGGATTTCTTTATAAAACTTTATACTTAGAATAAGAATAATGGCACTGAACTTGAAATACTAAATGAATGGCACTTTTACATCATATCATACATGAAATCACAAATAAATATTTACATGAATAGTATAGCAATATATTTGTATGATGCTTTTTAATGATTTTTCATATCCCAGTCTCAGAATATCACAATATCACGTTTATACTTATAGGACAAACGTAGAAGACATATCTACCTTTTGATGCACATTTTGTTGATGCAATGTGGCACCTTTGAATGTTAGAACCTTCATTTGATGTCAAATATGCATTTCGTATTTGAAGAAAAATATAGCATACTAAAGTACATATAGTTCTTTTACAGACTTTTATAAACATTAGAGGTAGTTAGCGGGAAAGAATAAAACTCAAAAGCATGCCCACAGATAAACTAAAAGATATATGCAACTTGTAAGAACTATATTGGCATGATATAGGGATGTGAAGTGTACCATTAAGTCCACTATCACCCTCTTTGATCTCCAAGGATGCTAATGATAAACCTGGAAAATGTTGAAAATCCTAATTATATTCTAAAAAATATAAATGAAAATGCAGACATAGTCAAATATATATATCATGCCCTTGCACCTTGCTCAACCATTGCAAAAGGCACAAATACCAATTGGTGCCACAAACTGCACAAACCAATTGATTTCAACCAAAACATTGAGTAAATACCACTTATTGAGTATAAAGCAAAGGGGATCAAAGTTGGACCTAATACACCCGTGGTCATCTATTTTCAACCAAAAAGCATAAGGCCATAGGTGAGGATCAATCACTTAGTATCATGCACCAAGAGCACGCATTCAACTATATGGAGCTATCGTGGGAGTCTTGCCTTTGCACCGTACTCAAACCATGGTAGAAGGCACCAATACCAATTGGAGCCACAAACCTCACAAACCATTTAGATCCATCCAAAACATCGGGCGTATTAACACTTAAGAAGAGAAGATAATAATTTAGGAAAATATAATGGAAGAGAATATTCTCTATATTAACGAAATATTACAATAATAAATAGTATATGAGAAAAGGATTATGGTCTTTTAATTCTTTAAGAGCGACCATTAACTATTTTGATGGATAAATTTGGTTCCTCAACTCTTTAAAATGGAACCATTTTGGTCATAACATCTAAACTAATGGATGTTGGACTTAATGGTGTTAAAAAATAGTGGCATTTTAGTAATTTTTAATTAAACTATTTATTAGATATAATTTTTGAATAATTATAATAAAAAAACTATTAATTGTTTGTTTAATAAGAGAAATTAATAATATTTTTAGTTATAATTGTAAAAAATTTAGTCATATATTAATTATCTAACTTAACTAATAATATCTTAGGGATACTAACTAGCTTAATTATCTCATTACTATTATAAATATTAATAACTTAAATAATTATATAATTACAATTATTATTTTGAATAATTATCTAATTCTTATATAAAATAGTAATTATATAATTAATTTTATTATTATTTACATTATTAATTATCTAATTAATTTTTTTTTAATTTATATGAATTAAATTACATAAATTAAATCCTAAACGATTTGCACCTCTTTCTTCTCTTCCACATTCTTCGTTGATGTTGGACTTTGTGTGTTTTGCATGAGGTAGGGTTTTGAATGAGTCGCTAAAGCCTTTCTTCACCTCCTTCGACGACGTTCCTTCCTATCAAATCAGAATTCGCAAAAATTCGTTGTTCTTTCTGTTGGATCGGACGAAGCAAATGGGAGTGTTTTGAGCAAGTCGCTAATCGGAATTCGTGAAGTTATTCTTCCTGTTGGATCGAATGGAGTGACGGGAGCTCACTCGAAATGAAGGTAACTATCGTTCTCCCTTTTTCTTCTTATTATTATTTTTGTGATTATTCCAATCATACCATCGCTTCCATCCGAATTTTTCGCTATTTTTGAACGGCAGAACCAAAATGCTCCCATTTTAAAGAGTTGAAGGACCAAATTGGTCCCTCAAAATAGTTGGGATCATTTTGGTCCTTCCCAAAGAGTTAAGGGGCCATTTTGATCCTTTTCTCAAATAGTATATTTTTGTTAAAAATAGCTTAGCACATGTGATATTTTAGATATATTAACACTCCCTCACAAACTCAAAGTGGCAGAAGACATAAACATGAGTTTGGACATAGCAGTAAGTGAAGATGAAGTAGTTGAATGTTTTATTGCCAACGAGTTGTGATTGTCGCAAAAGAAATATAAAGGATCAATGCAGTGTGAATTGAATTCATATAAACAACAATGAGATTTTTCTCAAAGAATTTACACAGAAAATCCTTAAATATAGGTACAAATATAGTGCATCGATAGAGATGTCAATAAAAGTGTCGATAAAAAGTATTGAAAAAGAGCGTTGATAAAGCAGGTTACTGTGATATTTCTTGCAACTAAGATGGTCAAAAAAGGTTAGCACAATAGCATCCTACAAACAAATGGAGTCATCAAATTGGATGATGCTTGAGATGAAGATGAGAATCTCACAATGGGAGAAGCTAATAATACACGGGTGGGCCACAATGAAAGGGAATTTCAAGAGCATGCTAATAAAGATCAGAAGTTCAAGGAGTGCAACGTCGACAAGAAAGTGCTTAGAAAATATCAAAAGAATTCTAGATCATGGCTTTGATAACATGTTGAGAGAGAGGGAACCGTAAAGAACGACATCATTGTTGAATTGCCTTCTAATACAAGCATATATGTACTTATATACATATGGGCAATAGAGGACAAATTTAAAAAAAAAAAAAACAATAAAGGAGAACATCTTTAATAGTAGGGAAATATTGCACTAATAAATAGTGCAGATTCCTACTACAAATAAACTAGCGCATGAGATACTTTAGATATGATAACAATTCATATATCAAGTATTTGATCATCTCGATTTATGGTGCGTCTGTAGACTACTTTCTGCCTTCTCCGTTTGCCATTTCGATATAAAGTTGATGCATAATGCTGATGCTAAAACAAACAACTCTGATGTTGAAAACACAATGACTGGCTCTATTATTTAACCAACATACTTCAAGACAAATAGTGTTTAAAACAAGAAATGAACCAAAAAAAATCATGCAAGGTAGCCGTCAAAAGGCATGTTATACCTCCATATTCAGAATCAGAGTATAAATGCCACCTTTTCAGCTCATCCTTCGAGTTGAAACTGAATATAATGTTTTCTCTTGGGGGCATTAAATCTTCAAAATTCCATGCAAAAGCTGCAAATCATTGCGAAGCAAAACAAAAAGCTGCTCAGCTCAACCAAAATGTATTCAGATGAACATCTATAGGCTTTACAGAGAAGCACAAAAAAGATTATTGGTTCACTATTCAGTTCCACTCCAAAGCACATCAAATGGAGATGCATATCCACCCAGTCATAGCTCAGAAGGGACAATTTGATGAATATACAGAAAACATAGACTTTCTATAAAGAGATTGATTCTATGATAGACCTCATAGACAGGTGTTTATATGAAATTGAAAGTTCATAAATAAGAGTAGTAAGAATTGCATATCTTAATTAAGAAAAACTAAAAGATATTTAGTGCAAATATAGAGCAATTAAGTTATATATTTAATATTACTCCATAGACTTAAGTCTTGCCCAAAATACCAACTTAATGTATTAAAATGGGTTTCCCTTTGTTCCATTTCAACTCAGTCAAAATTGACAACCGGCCCAACCCAAATTAAGTACAGAGCTTATTGTTTTCTCATGTAAAAGTTAAGAATGAAGTAGCATGCTCCAAGAGGAGTTCAAGCAGATCCCTGAAATGATTAATAAGTGCAACGTTAAAAAATTGTAGGCTATAGGTTCAACCACACAACAAAGAAAAATGATAAAAAAACTGATAATAAGAGAATAGATAAAACTTCAAAAAAATCCACCAAACGAAGAAATCATATAATATATAAAGAATTTGTCGTACTCTTAGTTATCCCCCTGAATATATATAGAGAAACATAATCATCATATAATATATGAAGAATGTCATACTCTTAGAGCTCATAGAATTTATCCCCTGAATATATATAGAGAAAAATAATATCTAGAAAATTTAATAAATCTAGAAAACCAAAAATATAACTAGAAAAATCAAAATAATAATATTCTACAAGGAAGCGGGGTTTCAAGCCTCCAAGCAGAAGGAGGCTGCCCTTTTGGGTTTGATTCTCATTAAGATTTTTCATATTACATACACTAGTCATGAAGTTAACCATGGGAAAAATGAGTTTTTGGCTTGCTCACTTAATCAAGATTTTACACTCATCTTCCGTATGAAAGTTTAGTTCCTTCTCCTTTACTAGTGTTGTTTGGAGCAAGTTTGAATAAGGAAGCCAAACAATATAGATAACAATAGAATGGTCAGAATACCAGCAAATTGATGAATAGATCCGTTGAATTCCATGTTACAATTAGGAAATTATTGCAAAATTTTATAAGAAATTGTTCATACTTGGACTCACACTCTCATCCTCGAAAGAATGGCTCCATAACAGAAAACTAGACTGAAAAAATGTTGTCCTAAACAACCATGTAAGAATAAAATACTGCGTATTCTCACTACCAAGCACCACAAATTACTCCCAGCGTAAGTCTTCCCTCACCACCCATGCTCCTCCATAACCCCGTCATCAATAAAACATTACAAGCAAAACTGAGTAAGTACACAACCAATGAAGAAGACGCAGAAAAAGAAAGTCTTAGCAAGATTCATTCCAGTAAACACTTTAAGAGTTTGCTTATTGAAGAAACAACACTAATCAAAATAAAATGACATTTAAAGCATCAACTTGGAGGAACTCAAACAAGTTAAATGGCACCAAACTCAACAAAAGCATAACCTTTGACAAATCAAGATCATGGATTTGAGGAAATGAGTAGTAAACATCCACCTAACCCTTTGGTTATTGTGGGCATACCTCTCTTGGTCGCATTGATCGAAGCCTGCCACAGAGACCGGAATCTTGACATGGTTCACCTAGCCTTCGAAGTTTGTGCTAACTTATAGAAATATAGACACTAGAGAGTTCCTTTTCAGTGAGCTCGCACCAAGGAGATTCCAGTCATCCCAGAACACTAGTGAAACTTATGTCGAATATTATGAATAAAAAATTCATGAAGATGAACACGAATACCACAGCTTGAATTGATCCCGGATGACCAGCACTTTATTCCCTAAAAACAAAAACATATATAGATAAATTGGTTAGTAACAGCTCACATAATAACATCCTCGTATTACATAACACCACACATGCAATGCTATTCCAATTATTGACTCGCAAGGGCATAAACTGTGGATTCTTTTTAATTTGCTAGTGTAAAGGCTGCTTCGATGAAATCACATCTCTCGAGGATTAACAAATCATCCGTCAACAACAATCATAACACTTTTCATTTCAAAATTCTATTATGATTGAAACAGTGAAAGACATTTTTCAGGCTAGGATACCTCCAGAAATAAGCTTTGAAATCAATACGGTGGAAACCCTACCTCCGCCGAACCTTTCTTCGTTTGGGAACCCAAGGCCGGCGACCTTAGCTATGACAAGAGAGGAGGTAGGAAAAAAGGAAGAGGAAAAGTAAATATTTACAACATGTTTACCTCTCTTGCTCGAACGCTCCTTGAGCTCGCCGGCGACCACCAGAATCCGACGGCCGCACTTCGCCCTCGCTGCGGCCTTCTTCACCGCGGACCCTCGGCCTCCCACTTGCGCCTCTTTGGAAAAGGAATTGGGTGACAATATACTATTCAAAATTGGATCAATTACATAAACAACATTCAAATCATATTATTTAAAAAAATTCATACACAATTTTCTATCTATATTCTTATTTCTATCAACTTTTTAATAATTTGATCATAATACTCACAAATATATGAGTTCAACATTTCAAAAAATAAAAATATAAATTTAATTTTATAAATAAATAAATTTTAAGTGGTATGCATGTAATATTCACGCTACAACATTATCAGCACCATGACATCAGAAAGTCAGCTGGGCAGCACAAAATTCTCTATTTTCAAATGCCATTCTGCAATAATTTCTTACGCCTTGGTACCATTTTTGCACTTTAGGCATCGAAGCATTCCAATGTTCATAGCAGTGTGGTGTTGCAGTTGTAACTTATAAGGGTCGCATTTTATTAGTGAATAGACATTATCAGCACCGTGGTATCAGAAAGTCAGCTTAGTAGCACGATATTCTATATTTCAAATGTCATAGTGCAACAATTTCTTATGCCTTGGTGCCATTTTTGCACTTTAGGCATCAAAGCATTCTAATGTCCATTGATATTACTAGTAAAAATGTCCGTGCATTAAATGCACGTGACTAAAAATATAAAAATAAAAATTCATACCATGCATTTTAATTATATTATCATTAGTAAAATGAAAAAAATTAGTATTATATATAATTATAATCATTATGATAAGTTTAATGTGATTAGATAAATAGTTTTATAAAAAAAAAAACTATTAAGGATCTGTATAGAGTTGTTGTATAGCCCGTTTATATTAGATTCGTTTTGTAATCATAGTTTAAGGATTCGCCGGCTCCTAGGACTTTTATTTTCTTTTTGTTTTGTAGCTCTTATGAGCAATAGTGAGCTGGCGGAACCTTTTAAGGATCTGTAACCGATTTTTTGAATGAACGCGTAGGCCCCATGAGAGGGTTTTAACAAAAAAAAAAGAAAAAAAGAAAAAAAAAAAAAGATAAATAGTTTTATATGATATGGATTTCCAATCATTCATGAATCATTTTGGTATTAAATTACACCGACTATTTATTTTTTAAGCCATGTTTTCTTAAAAGTATGAGTTCTTTTTTTAATTGAACGTTAATAGAATTTTAAACATTAATAACAATAACAATTTTAACAAAAAATATTTGGGAGAAAATTACTTTTTTACTCATTATAATTCATTTAAAATAATAATTTCATTTTATAAATTTATTGCTACAAATAATTTTAAAATCAAATTACCAATGAGAAATTTGGTAATATAATATGCTGAAAAGAGTAAACTTATTTGTGAATTTTTTTTCATCATGATTGTAGTAAATATAAAACATTATTCTCTTTATATGAGATAAGTTTTGAAAATATTTATCTTTTATCCCATCTATTTATATTTATATTTATATTTTAAAAAAATAAAAATATATATTTTATAAATTTTAGTTTCTATTTTAAATAGAGAAGCAAGTATAACTATACCCCAACAATGAACATTCCAATAATTATTATAGTCATAAATTTTATAATGCCCTTAAAATTTTTTTGGATAAATATTTCAATTTTTTGCGTTTAAATTTTTTAGAGAGAAAAATAAATTGTGTTTACATATTTAAATAGTAAATGTTCTATGATTTTCAATTATTGTAATAATCAATCTGAAAAATTATTTTTTAGAAAAAAGAGATTTTTATAAAGAAGTTATTTATGATTCAATTATTTCTAATCTAATGTAAAATATTATCATTTCAGTTTATAATTAATCTAATATTAATTAATAATTTTGAATTATCAAAATTAAATCTCATCATCAAGGCATCAACACATCTTATCATCACTGTTTGATCCAAGTCAGATCAAAACAATTTATCATATTTTCTCTTCCCAAGTCTAGAAGACAAAGTAGCCTCAAATCAATTGCCATTCCTAATTTTCGATTGTTTGTATGCTTGGGCTGTTATTTTGTTGATTATGATTTTGCATCAGACCGAACGATATGTTTGAATTTGAATTATTAAAATTTTATGGCATAAAAATCATGATTTTCATGTTTTTATACAATGATTATTCCAGTGTGACTTATATTCAAAGTCAATTTCAAATAAATTAATTGAGTTTAGCCAATTTTTCTTCGTGATAATAACATTGACTTTCTATTCATGTCAATAATAAGATAAAATTAGAATTGTATTGTTAAAATAATATGCAACTTTAAATTTTTTTTACATAAATATTTTTTATTTAGTAGCGTATCTACCAATACATTTTTTATTTAATAGTGTATCTACCAATATCTAAACCATTGAATGATTAATCTAATGATTATATTGAACAATACAATGCCATATGTTTTGGAAGTAGAGGTAAGAAGAAAGAAAATAGTATTAATTTCTTAGTAAGTCATGTCTAAAGCAAGCTATAATGTCAATTTCAAGATTAAAATAAATGGGAGATGCACCTCTAAAAAATTTGAATGTGAATTATTCAAGCAAATCATAGCGCCCGTCACAAATCGAAGCCATAAGTTTTACAGTTTTTATTTTATGTCACTTCGATTTGTTATATAAATAGAATCCATTCCAATCATAGCGCCCGTCACGGCTCACAGTGATAATTATTCGATCTCTTAGTAGTTGTTTGGTATCTTATTAAACAATACTTCATTTAAACTCAACCAGGTAACCATACAAATTTTCTGTAACATTAAATCCCATATTTTGATAAATCTCTTTGTAGCCTCGTTAGTCGTAGAGCTCCATGTTTGTCAAACCATGTCATTCATAGAATTTAACACATTTCAGAATTTATCTTACAAATCCTACATACTGAAATAAATAAATAAATAAATAAATAAATAAACCAAACAATATATCAAGAGATAGTGAGATTTTACAATTGTCATGTCAACCTGTTTTTTAGGTTTTAATCCATTCAATGTGTAATAAATCTGTATTTGTAGCATTTAATCCTACTTCTAACCAAACAGCACCTAAAAATAAATCATATTGGTGCTCATGTAATCAACCATCAATCTCCAACAAGGATGTGCATTAGTGCATCGCAAGCATCCCATTCAAGTTATTAACATGGAGGGATGACCAAGATATCAAGATGATAGATATAGAAGCTGCCACTGATTTTTTTTTTTTTTTGGGGGAATTTTTGAGCCTTGGCCCATATATTTCTATGAAAAAGAAAAGTTACAGGAAAATGAAAAGTTACAAGTAAAAGCTTCCCAACATAAGAAAAAACAAAAACTTATGAGAAAATTAAGAGAAGAAATCCCAACTATATCACCCATATACTTTCAAACTCAAAAAAGAACAACAAAAAGCGTGGTAAATAGCACAAAAATAAAAAACTGTAGATGCAGCAGCAGCTGCACCAGTACAAATAAGCTGACGGAAGAGTTGAACATAAAAGCTGCCACTGATTCAGCCTCACTGCTCGCATAGGCGTAGACGTACCAGAATACGAAAGAGACAGCACCAGCAGCACAACCAGTTCACAAGATACTTTGCTAAATTTAAATGTGATTGTGAAAAAACGTGCTGCAGATAACACTAAGTAAAAAATTAAAAATAATAATAATAAAAAAAACATTTTCACCTTGACGAGTTTGAATCCTTGCGTCGGAAAGAGCACAATAGACGGCGAGAAGCTGGTATCTCTCGCCCCCGAAATCAAAGCCAAATCACTCCATTTCAGCCTTAGATATTCGCAAAACCATAAAGACAATCCATTCAACCAAAAAACTACCCAAATGTGACATAAATCAGAAGTGAAATTAACTTACAATGTGTTAGAATGCATGCAGCACGGAGAACCCTGCCTTCTTCTCCACCTTTTGGGGTTGTGGTTTCTTGATTATGCTGCTATTGATGGCTGAAGGGATTTTGGGGAGAGGGCCGAGAGGCAGAAAAAGGTGTGATGAAGAGGCCGCGACGTGAACTAATGATGTGCTGAATAAAGCAATATGCCGTTGATCAAATCCTTTCAAATTATAGGGTGAGGGAAATGAGAGAGAGAAAAAAGTTTACAAAATCCTTTCAAAATGTGAGAAGAAAAGTGTTGGGGTAGTGCTGAGAGTGATAAAAGTAATGTAGGGGAACAAACTTTTCCGCCAAGCTCAGGATGGAGAATGGTTGGAAATTTAAGATGTCGTGAAGAGGAACCGTTATAGAAGTTGAATAGGCTGAAATAATTGGATAAGCCACCGAAGAAGAAGATTGAAGGTCAAAGCCGAAGAATCAAGACCGAGCAAATCGTGAATAATAGATAACTGAGGCTTAAGTGGGCATTAATTTGTTTAAATGAAATTTGAACATATAAATGCGCATTAATTGGTCTGTATTAACATTAATTGGCAATTGGAATTGGAGATTCTACCGGAGAAGAAGGCGGAACGTCAAAGGCCAAGCCGAAACGAAGCGATATAATAGGTAACTGATGAGGGCTTTATTTTGTTTATTTAAAAGAAATTAACACGTACAAACGGACATTAATTAGTTTGTATTAGAATTAATTATGGCAGCAAATAAATGAATAAATATATGTTTTATAGGAAGTGATAAATTATAGAATTTGAATAGTCATATATGAACGTTGTGGATTAATTTAAAATTTATAGATGAACGGTCAAGATTTGCTATGAATGGAATCCCAAGCCACTTTTATATAGTAGTATAGATATAGATGTGAGAGGGAGAAGGGTTGGGACCGAGGGTTGCGGGGTGGGCTGGTTCTAATGGAATACTATGGAATGCGAAGGAAGACGAAGGGTCATGTTATTTCTGTAGGTTCTATGCATTTATTCTTACTTAACACAAATCATTGAATTTTGATCAGAAGAAGAATTCCAATCTAACAGCCTGGGTGATTAGCTAATACAGAGGCATTCCAATCTAAGTAATGCGTGAGGAAGACGAAGGGTCATGACAGATTGAGGGTTACAATAAACCACATGTAACTCTTCACGTGAATCCAAAGAAATAAGTGAAAAACCCCCTTCGTCTTCTGCTTGCTTTAATACAAGTTTTATGTTCATAAATTAATATGTAATATAATTTAAACGATCTTTAACTTAAGATAAATGTTTTAATATTAACGTTAATATTAAAATATTAATATCATTTGCTATAAAATATATATTTAAATAATAATTACCACAGGTAATGAATTAAATATTTGGCTCGAAACTTTTATATGTCATTAATTGTTACGTTACAATTAATTAAGACTTTTTAATTATGCATCTGAGATATGAAGAGAAATTATAATTAATTGAATTTAATTGACGCATGAGAATAGAGAGTAGAAATTAATGGAGTGTGTTATAAATAAAGAATTTGAAGAGACATAAATGAACGTTTCAGATTATTTTAAAATTTACAAATGAACGATTAGGATCTACTAAGAGTGGAATCCCAAGCCACTTTTATATAGTAGTATAGATATAACTAGTAATTGATTATTTATATATCTTATTAATCAAGAAATAACTCTAATAATCGTTTGGCTATAAATAGTATTTAATTCAATTACAATTTAGAAAATCATGTAAATCCATATTTAATACATTTGAGATAACTTAAAATTTAAAAATTATTCAACATGAAAATGATTAAATATTGCTAAATTTTGATAAATTATTTAGCTATTTATGAATTATAAGAGAGTTACTTGACAAGCAAATGCAATTACATAACTTAGTACAAAGACTAACTCTGAAAGATACAATTAGTTTTCAAAATTTTCTTACAAAAATATGAAAGGAAAGTTTGACTTTATATGCTCAATAATATGCAAAATTATAGAAATATACTTATTCTTTTGGTTATTGTGAAAATATATTGAAAAATTTTGTTCGGACTAAAATATAATCACTTTTGGGTGCAAAGTGATTAAAGTGGTGGTCAGTATAGTTCGAAAAAGTGTCAAGCAAAATTTGAATATTGCTGATATATTATTAGTAAAAGTGTAAACATTTATTGGAGCACTTAATTGATTATTCTTCAACATATATTGGAAGATAATTTAACATGATCAATGATGTGCTGAAGATATGTTTGATTATGAGCTATAACATGTTAAAATAAGATGTTTAAATGAATCATTCAAAAAATGTATATAAAAAGTTGAAATTTATTAGAAAGTTTAATCGACTCTTATTTTGAATATCTTCGAAGATTGTTTGACATGATTGATGAAATTTTTAAGATAGTTTGATCATTTGTTAAAATAAGTTCAAATAAGATCCTTATAAGACAAATGTGTTGCAGTGACATGTTGAGTACTATTGGTAATAACAAAATGATAGAATAATCATGCACAAGTAATATCAAATAGTTCTTATAAGATAGACAATCATGATAGATATAAAATAGAATCAAACATTATTTGAAGCATGGTTCGAAAACATGTATTGATCATGGTTTCAATCAATTTTGAATATAATTGAAGTATGGTATAATCTTAGTTCAAAGCAAAGTTGAAGATGATCTATCACGCTTTCAAGCATCTTTAAAGGTGATATAGCATGATTTTAAGCTCCCTCGAATAGGATCTAAGTATAGTTCAATATTAGATTGATTCACGACTTGAATATGATTGATTATGATTACAAGAATCTTTGAAGATTATCAAAACATTTTGAAGATGATCAATCATGGTTTCATGGAATAACCCACTTATCCCATAAGCTATTTTTTTAAGAGATACATTTATCCTTGAATTCTTATATATATATATATATATATATATATATATATATATATATATATATATATATATATTATTTGCTTAGATAATATTATATTTTTTAAATTATAAAAAATATAAATATTTTTAAATTATTTAACATAAAATATAATTATAATATAAAAAATTGATATAATTTCAATATTAAAATTGATACATACTCCAAAAATTATCTTGATCGGGCACGAATCTCGAGGCAAAAGCTAGGTTGAAACTTCAAAAATTAATTTTGGAAGCCCCCGAACTCCAATTTCAGCAAGCTTATAATCAAATTCAGCGTCTCGGAAATACGAACCCAACGACACCAAGATCAACCCAATCCGAACCCAAATAAGTCCGAATCAAGGGCTCAAAGCACTGTTGGAAGGTTCAAACCGCAATTTGAGTTACCAAACGGTCTCCGATTTTAACAAGCTTATACTCGAATCGAACGGCTCGACGAGACGAATCTAACAGCTCAAGATCTCCGAATTCCAACATCATTAAGACCTTCAAATGCCCAACGAACGGTGCATGATCAAAAGATTCGATATTGGCCGTCTATTCAAAACACTCCCAATTCGCCCCTGATCTCACGCCTATTTACGGGCTATGCCACTCTAGAAAAACTATAAATATAGCCCTCATTCTACACCAAGGGGACTGAAGTGAAGAGAGAGAAGAAGAAGGAAAAGGGGAAAAGGCGATTCCTCTCCTCCTCGACCACCGTCGGAGATCTTACCGCCGCCTGAATACGCCGGAACTCTGCCGGATTTTTGGGAAACGACGGGATTCTGCAAAACTTTGTAAATTTGCTTCAAGTTGTAATCTGATCGTCCCAATTTGCGGGACGAATCAGTTTCTTGTAATTTACAAAAACACTAGTGGAATTTTACAACTGGGCAAGGCCCCGTGGTTTTTCCCTTTTTGGGTTTTCCACGTACAAATCCCGGTGCTCTTTTATCTTCATGTTTGTGTGTTAAACATACGTGCAACGCTCGGACGCGAATTTACAAACTCTGCCGCCGCGTATTTTCTAGCACGCAACAATTTGGCGCTGTCTGTGGGAAACACTATCCCACTACTTCGAGTACTGCTACGATGGTGAATAGGCGCAGCAGTCGTTTAGTTGGAGCTTCTCGCTCCAACTCTCGTCAGTCCATAAATTCATTTATTAACCATAGACGACCAATGTCAGTGAGAGATCTTGTTTCCTTACTGTTCCTCTCTGAATTGGATTTTCCTCCCAGGATCAGCCAGGACGATGTTGAGATCGTCCAGGCCGATCAGTGCATTGAAAACAGCTGATTTCTGGAATGCTTTCTGGAATGATTTTTGGACAGGATCGTCCAGGCCGATTTTTTATCGTCCTGGGACGATCTGTGCTTGGCACAAGTCAGTGAGCAAGGGTTTTTATCGTCCAAGGAAAATTAATTATCGGCATGAAATATCGTCCTGGACGATTGGAATTTGGTCACATCGTCCTGGACGATGTGACGATCGGCCGGGCCGATCAGTTCACGGATTTAAGTAAATCAGCTCGTTTTGAGGAGAGAGAAAATCATTTTTATAAAATATCTGATTTTGAAGAGAGAGAAAGAGAAAGGAAAAGAGAAGGGAAGCTGGTTTTCGGAGGCCGCGGAGCACTTTTTGTCCGACGCCGCTGTTGGGAAAAGCGTAGATCTCGTGGTAAGGACTCCGAATCCTATTTTTGTTTTCAAAGATATTGTGTTTTGATTGAGTTGTGTACGGATTTATGTTTTCGTAGTCAAATTTTGGACCTGATTTGATATTGACACAACTTTCACCGCACAACTTTTAGAATGTTATAGATATGATTATGATACACGATTTGACTATTTTCTACGAAGATTTTATCGGTTGGAATTGGTTCTACGCGATTTTAATTGATTAGAAAATTATCAGGATGCTTATTGATTTGAATTCTATAGAATAATAGCCTTATATTGATGTTATGAACGTTTTGTTGTAATATGGAAATTAGTGGTTTTTGTAGGATTTTTGTGTAAATTTGATATACTGCCGTTACTCTGCCCGATTTTTGTAGTTTTTCTGATTTGTCTGAAATTGATAGATTAGACTGATGTGCATATGGATATTGATATGATTGCTTTAATATTGACTATTGAATTGATTATTGATTGTTATTGATACTGAAATGCAAGTAGAACCTGGTTGAACGTTGGTTGGAGATTGATTGACCTGTACAGGATGGTGGGCCGACGGGCTTTCCTTTAAATATTGATTATGGATATATGGATGGGAGTCATAAGGGAGTTCTTATTGATATGCCGACGGGCAATAGTGTAATATTACGATCTGCTCCAGGATCGTCCAGGACGATCTGGGATCGTCCTGGGACGATCAGTTGAGAATGTGCTCCAGAATTTGCCCAGATTCGTTCCAGGTGATTTTCTGTAGGCATCATCCAGGCCGATCGAGAACATCGGCCAGGCCGATTGGCACTGTAGAAAATATCGGCCAGACAACAGCCCTGGGATCTGTCCAGGACGACCCTTTTGGTTGGATCGTCCCGGGACGATATGGCGATCGTCCCGGGACGATATGGCGATCAGCCGGGCCGATCTGAGTTCAATAAAGCTGAAATCAGCTCATTTGAAGAGAGAGAAAAATATTTTAAAAATATCTAATTTTTCTGAGGAGAGAGAAAGTCGAAGGAAAAATTGGAAAAGTTGATTTTCGGACGACGCGGAGCCGTTTTCGTTCGAAGAGACTGTTGAGGAAATTGCTGTGCACGGGGTAAGACACATTCCGCCTTTCTCAATTTTCAGAACCGTCGTGTTTGGCGGTATTTTCTGTCCGGATTTTGTTTCCGTTAGCGATTTTCGTCCATATCTTTTGATCGGTTCAGTTTTTACCGCGTAACTTTTTGTATATCGTTGCCGTGCCGGGTGTGCACGTTTTGACTATATTTTGAAGATTTTTGTCCGGGTATTTTTGATTCGACTGTGTTTTTTGTCAACTGGATTTTTCTGTGAAATTGGAAATTATCTGTGCAGTAGAATAAATGTTCTGAAATGTTGATATCTGTATTCTGTGCGAATTTGGTGAAATTTGATTTTCAGGAAAATTGTGTAAATTCTGTATATTGCCGTTGTGCTGCCCGATTTTTGGGTAATTTCTGTTTTGTCCGAAAATCTTCTAATTTGATATGCTATCTGTATATGCTATAAAAAGGGAGTTATAAGGGGCCTGGATCCTATGAGATTCAGTTAGTGTCTGGGAAATCTGAAATGAGCTCAATATGAAATCTGATCTGTTCTGTTCCGGATCCGAGGAAAATCTGTTTAGGTGCTATATGCACTATATATGTATTCTGGTGCTGTAAGCACATCTGTTCTGGTGCCGTGAGCACAAAGGGAGGCATAAGGGGCCTGGATCCTATGAGATTCAGTCAGTGTCAGGGAATTTAGCTATGAATTACATAATATCTGATATTTGATTCTGATATGATTCTGATACGAGTTGTTCTGTTCCGATATGATCTGAACTTCTGATTTGATCTGTACGATTCTGATTCTGTTGATCTGATATGTTCTGTTTCTGATTTGATACAACTTCTGTTTCCGTACAATTCTGTTTGATTTGATATTTGTCCGATTCCGTTCTGATTTCGGTACGAATTTGTCTGATGTTTTGGTTTTGAGTTTCTGAGGATTTTGATTGGAGGTTTGTTGCTTTACTGAGCTGTTGAGCTCACCCTTGCTTTTTGGTGGTTTTCAGGTTCTGGGAAAGGGAAGGAAGTCCAGGATTAGTTTCAGAGTCTGATCAGTGTAGGTATTGTTTTGTACCTTTTGATTTTTGTACAGTCATGGCTTTTCTGTTCTGTCTTTATTTCTGTCTAAAAGCCATGTATTGTATCTGTAGATGATTATTTTGAGGAAATGAAATGATAGATCTTTTGTTCCGCTGCATTTGATGTTTTAGTAGCTCTGTGCTTGGTTGTTTGTTTGAGTTAAATTATTTGGAAGATTCAGTTCCGAACTAAATTCCAAAGCTAGATCCTGGTTAGAGTTCTCTTTTCGTCGCGGCCCGGTGCGGACGGGATCCGTCTCGTCTCGGGTCGGGTCGTGACAAGCTTTTTTGGTATCAGAGTAATAGTTTTGGAATTTGGGAATTGTGTGAAACAGAGCTATAGGAAGTGATCTGTAAGTCTGTCTGGGGGGTAGTTTTGGTTTGTTCGGCTTTTTATTGTGTTGTTTTTGTGATAGTTTTCCGGATTTTCTGGATTTTTCTGTATGGTTCAGCCAGACCAAGACATGACAGATGGGCAGAGTGCCGATCAGGCAGCACCAGTGGGGAGTACAGCCCCAGTGGTCGGTGCTGATACACTATCACAGTTTGCTACGCTTGTTGCTCAGATGATGAGCGAGACTCAGAGTAGAGCTTCTACTGTCAGATCTGATGACCTGGGTAGACATTTGCAGTTGTTTTTGAGGTTGAAACCTATGAGATTTGAGGGCGCTGTTGAGCCCAGAGCAGCCGAGGAATGACTGAGGAGATTGGAGAAGACTTTTGACGGGATGCAGTGTCTGTCAGACAGGAAGGTACCGTTGGCAGTTTTTCTGTTGGACGGAGAGGCTGAGCACTGGTGGGAAGGCCAGCAGGCAGCCAGATTTCAGGGCAGACTGAACTCTTTGATTACCTGGGAAGAGTTCACTGAGGTATTTCGAGATTGGTTTGTTCCCCCTTCTGCACGACAGCAGATGCAGGAGACTTTTCTGAGGCTTGTTCAGGGGAGTAAGACGGTGATGCAGTACGAGGCTGAGTTTACTGCATTAGCCAGGTACGCTCCGCAGCTGGTTAGCACTTCTGCTGAGAGGTGTTACAGATTTCTGAGGGGATTACGAGATACTTTGAGGCAGCCCCTGATACCGTTCCGGATCACTGAGTTCTCTGAGCTTGTAGAGCAAGCTCGTCTGATAGAGAATGATTTGATGGCTACTCAGCAGCGGTGGACTGCGAGTAGGAAGAGATTTGGAGGTGAGGCTTCTGGCAGTGGTTCCTCTGGAAAGAGGAGATTTGTTTCTGGCTCAGGATCTGGAGACTCCAGGAGGAGCGGAGGATCGTCTGGTACTGTTACCAGTACGACGAGTTCTGGATCAGTCAGTTCGGCACCTGTGTGTCAGAACTGTGGACGACGACACTTTGGCCAGTGCTACAGGATGGCTGGTCTGTGCTTCCGATGTGGTCAGTCAGGACATCGGATTGCAGAGTGTCCACATATGGGATCTGATCAGCGTTCGGAGTTCCGATCTGAGGGCTTTATCAGACCTGCCGGTTCAGCAGCAGGGAGACCGAGGACTGTTCCTCCACGCCCTGAGGAATTTGCTGGTAGAGGTGGTGGTTCTAGTTCTGCACCACGGAGACCACCTACTGTTCAGAGGGAGCAGAGTAGTTCTGTTGCTTCGGCTCCTATTCTAGTTCAGCCCTGAGTTTACAGCTTGAGTCAGCAGGAAGCTCGAGATGCTCCCGATGTTGTGACAGGTACGATTTACATTTCTGATCAGCCCTGTCGTGTTTTGTTTGACTATGGAGCGAGTCACTCTTTTCTGTCCGAGCACTGTTTTGAGATTTTGCATTTGGACTCGTTTTTGCTTCCGGTTTTTTTATCTGTGATTTTACCGGCTGGGAATCCTTTGATTGCTCGACAGTTTTGTTTGTGTGAGATTGAGATTTCTGGCAAGAAGTGGAAATCAAGTTTGATTTGGTTGCCGATTTCATCGTATGATGTGATTCTGGGCATGGATTGGCTGAGTCAGTATGAAGCCCAGATAGACTGTCTGAAGAAGCAAGTGAGTTTGATTATGGCTGGAGAGAGAGTTGTATTTCAGGGATTACGAGGTGTTCTCTCCAGTCTGATTTCTGTGTTGGAAGTGAGCAGGATGTGGAAGAAGGGATGTCTAGTATTTTTTGCTTCGGTGCGGGATCTGAACCTAGAGGTTGGTTCTGTTTTTGAGATCCCAGTGGTACGGGAGTTTGTTGATGTTTTCCCTGAGGAGTTGGTTGGTTTACCTCCGGATAGATATGTGGAGTTCTCTATCGATATTTTTCTAGGTACCGCTCCGATATCGAAAGCTCCGTACAGGATGGCACCGAAAGAACTTTCTGAGTTGAAAGTTCAGCTTCAGGAGTTGGTTGACAGAGGTTTTGTACGTCCTAGTGTTTCGCCCTGGGGAGCACCTGTTTTGTTTGTGAAGAAGAAGAACGGTACACTCCGTATGTGTATTGATTACAGAGATTTGAACAAGGTTACGATCAAGAACAAGTATCCTTTGCCTCGGATTGACGACTTGTTTGATCAACTTTCCGGATCTTCGGTATTTTCGAAGATTGATTTGAGATTCGGATACTATCAGGTGAAGGTGAAGGAAGCTGATGTGGTGAAGACAGCTTTCAGTACTCGGTACGGGCACTACGAGTTTTTGGTTATGCCTTTTGGGGTAACCAATGCGCCTGCTATTTTCATGGATTTGATGAACCGAGTATTCAGGGAGTATTTGGATCAGTTCGTGATCGTCTTCATTGACGATATTCTGGTATATTCTGCATCTGAGGATGATCATGCCAGACATTTGAGGATTGTGTTGGAGACTTTGAGGAGGCATCAGCTGTATGCCAAGTTCTCCAAGTGTGAATTCTGGCTGAAGAGCATTTCATTTCTGGGGCATGTGATTAGCGGAGAAGGCATTTCTGTAGATCCCCAGAAGATTCAGGCAGTTGCTAATTGGCCAAGGCCGACTACGGTATTTGAGATACGTAGTTTCTTGGGCATGGCCGGGTATTACAGGAAGTTTGTGAAAGGATTTTCACAGATTTCGACGCCTCTGACGAGACTGACTCAGAAGTCAGTTCCTTTTGTTTGGACACCGGAGTATGAAGCTAGTTTTTAGAGATTGAAGAATTGTTTGACTTCAGCTCCAGTGTTAGCACTTCCGTCAGGTACGGAAGGTTTTCAGGTGTTTAGTGATGCTTCACTGAAAGGACTGGATTGTGTCCTGATGCAGCATGGTCAGGTAATTGCTTATGCTTCGAGACAGTTGAATCCACATGAGAAGAATTACCTGACACATGATTTGGAGTTAGCTGTAGTAGTTTTTGCTTTGAAGATTTGGCGTCATTACCTGTATGGCGTCAGATGTGAGATCTTTACTGATCATAAGAGCCTGAAGTACATTTTTACTCAGAAGGACCTGAATCTGAGACAGAGAAGATGGCTCGAGTTGATTAAGGACTATGATTTGACTATTCAGTATCAGCCTGGGAAGGCGAATGTGGTAGCAGATGCTTTGAGCAGGAAGTCTTCTGGATTATCAGGTTTGCAACTTACTTGTGACGACTTCCTGATTCGTGATTTGGAACGCTTGCAGTTGGAAGTGATTTCCTCTAGTGATTTGGATTTGGCTCAGATGAGTATTCAGTCTTCCTTGTCTCCAAGGATTCAAGAAGCCCAGAAGTCAGATTCTGATTATTCGAAGTTGATTGCACATATTGGATCTGGTAAGACTCCTGAACTTCGAATTTCTGATTCTGGTGCTATTTTCTGTAAGAACAGGTTGTGGGTACCTGTGTTTGGAGATTTGAGGCAGGAGATTCTGTATGAATCTCATCATTCAGGCTACACTGTACATCCAGGCAGTGGTAAGATGTACGCTGATATGAAGCTTTTGTTTTGGTGGCCTGGAATGAAGAAAGATGTGGCAGAGTTTGTGTCGAGATGCGAAGCCTATCAGTTGGTGAAGGCAGAGCATCAGCGACCAGATGGACTGTTGCAGTCGTTGCCTATCCCTGAGTGGAAATGGGAGGAGGTAACGAAGGATTTTGCGATGGGTTTCCCTCGATCTAGACAAGGGCACGACGCCATTTGGGTGGTTGTAGATCGATTGATGAAATCCGCCCATTTTCTTCCGATTAGACAGACGGATTCAGTTGATCGCTTGGCACAGATATATGTGAAGGAGATAGTCAGATTGCACGGTGTGCCTCGCGTGATCGTATCTGATCGAGATGGACGTTTTACTTCCAGACTTTGAAAAAGCATTCAGCAAGGCTTGGGTACGAAATTGCATTTCAGTACAGCCTTTCATCCTCAGACAGATGGACAGTCTGAGAGGACTATTCAGGTACTGGAAGATCTGTTGAGACTTTGTGTTCTAGACTTTAGCGGAAGCTGGGAAGATCATATTCCGCTGATTGAGTTTGCTTACAACAACAGTTTTCAGTACAGTATCGGTATGGCACCGTACGAGGCTCTGTATGGCAGGAAGTGCCGTACTCCTTTGACTCTAAAGGAGGTCGGAGATAGACTGGCTTTGGGGGCCACTTTTGCTGATAAAACTGCTCAGAAGATCAGTTTGATAAGAGAAAGATTGAAAGCTGCTCAAGATCGACAGCAGAAGTATTATAATCAGAAGCACAGGTTTGTTGAGTTTCAAGTTGGTGACTTTGTGTATGTCAAAGTCAGCCCGATGAAGGGTGTGAGCAGATTTGGTCAGGTGAGCAAGCTTAGTCCGAGATATGTTGGACCTTTTGAAATTTTGGAAAGGATTGGAAAAACTGCTTACAGATTATTGCTTTCTAATTCGATGCCTGATGTGCATAACGTGTTTCACGTATCCACTCTGAGGAAGTGGGTATCCGACTCTGGGAAAAAGGTATCTGCTGATGAGGTTGAGATTCAGGAGAATCTGGCGTACAAGGAAGAGCCAGAGTTAATTTTGGCGTATGACGTCCGAAAGTTAAGAAATAAACAGATTCCGATGGTTAAAGTCCAGTGGAAGCACCGGACTGCACGGGAAGCGACTTGGGAGAAGGAGTCTGACATGAGACAGTCGTACCCGTACTTGTTTTGACTGAGTTTGGATTGGATAATGTCGAGGACGACATTTTTCTGAGTTGGGGAGATTGTAATATTACGATCTGCTCCAGGATCGTCCAGGACGATCTGGGATCGTCCTGGGACGATCAGTTGAGAATGTGCTCCAGAATTTGCCCAGATTCGTTCCAGGTGATTTTCTGTAGGCATCGTCCAGGCCGATCGAGGACATCGGCCAGGCCGATTGGCACTGTAGAAAATATCGGCCAGACAACAGCCCTGGGATCTGTCTAGGACGACCCTTTTGGTCGGATCGTCCCGGGACGATATGGCGATCGGCTGGGCCGATCTGAGTTCAATAAAGCTGAAATCAGCTCATTTGAAGAGAGAGAAAAATATTTTAAAAATATCTGATTTTTCTGAGGAGAGAGAAAGTCAAAGGAAAAATTGTAAAAGTTGATTTTCGGACGACGCGGAGCCGTTTTCGTTCGAAGAGACTGTTGAGGAAATTGTTGTGCACGAGGTAAGACACATTTCACCTTTCTCAATTTTCAGAACCGTCGTGTTTGGCGGTATTTTCTGTCCGGATTTTGTTTCCGTTAGCGATTTTCGTCCATATCTTTTGATCGGTTCAGTTTTTACCGCGTAACTTTTTGTATATCGTTGTCGTGCCGGGTGTGCACGTTTTGACTATATTTTGAAGATTTTGTCCGGGTATTTTTGATTCGACTGTGTTTTTAGTCGACTGGATTTTTCTGTGAAATTGGAAATTATCTGTGCAGTTGAATAAAGGTTCTGAAATGTTGATATCTGTATTCTGTGCGAATTTGGTGAAATTTGATTTTCAGAAAAATTGTGTAAATTCTGTATACTGCCGTTGTGCTGCCCGATTTTTGGGTAATTTCTGTTTTGTTCGAAAATCTTTTAATTTGATATGTTATCTGTATATGCTATAAAAAGGGAGTTATAAGGGGCCTGGATCCTATGAGATTCAGTTAGTGTCCGGGAAATCTAAAATGAGCTCAATATGAAATCTGATATCTGTTTTGTTCCGAATCCGAGGAAAATCTGTTTATGTGCTATATGCACTATATATGTATTCTGGTACTGTAAGCACATCTGTTCTGGTGCCGTGAGCACAAAGGGAGGCATAAGGGGCCTGGATCCTATGAGATTCAGTCAGTGTCAGGGAATTTAGCTATGAATTACATAATATTTGATATTTGATTCTGATATGATTCTGATACGAGTTGTTCTGTTCCGATATGATCTGAACTTCTGATTTGATCTGTACGATTCTGATTCTGTTGATCTGATATGTCTGATATGTTCTGTTTCTGATTTGATACGACTTCTGTTTCCGTACAATTCTGTTTGATTTGATATCTGTCCGATTCCGTTCTGATTTCGGTACGAATTTGTCTGATATTTTGGTTTTGAGTTTCTGAGGATTTTGATTGGAGGTTTGTTGCTTTACTGAGCTGTTGAGCTCACCCTTGCTTTCTGGTGGTTTTCAGGTTCTGGGAAAGGGAAGGAAGTCCACGATTAGTTTCAGAGTCTGATCAGTATAGGTATTGTTTTGTACCTTTTGATTTTTGTACAGTCATGGCTTTTCTGTTCTGTCTTTATTTCTGTCTAAAAGTCATGTACTGTATCTGTAGATGATTATTTTGAGGAAATGAAATGATAGATCTTTTGTTCCGCTGTATTTGATGTTTTAGTAGTTCTATGCTTGGTTGTTTGTTTGAGTTAAATTATTTGGAAGATTCAGTTCCGAACCAAATTCCAAAGTTAGATCCTGGTTAGAGTTCTCTTCTCGTCGCGGCCCGGTGCGGACGGGATCCGTCTCATCTCGGGTCGGGTCGTGACAAATAGAGTGACGACTTTTTTTATTGAAACCAATGTATGGATATCTACAACAGCAATATGGATTCTACAACAGCAATATAGCCAGTTGATTGTACTTGTTCAGTATTATTGTATTGAAATGCATGTTTACTGTATTGACTTACGGATTTATTACTTTATCGATTTCTGCTTTACTGATTTGATCGGATTTCTTTTATTATACGGATTTCACTGATTGATGTTGAGCATTGACTGAGCATTGAGCATGGATACTATTGACTATTGACACTGTTATGGACATGGATGGATATAGATATTGCATTGATAGCATGGATATGAACATTATATAGATTTATTGATTACTACCCATAGATTCATTGATATTGCTGCTTATAGATTTAATAGATTCACTGTTGCTACTGTTTCTGCACCGTATTGACTGCTGCATGGATTCATTGTTAGAATAGATTGAGATTTATCGTATTGCTTTTCTCGATTGATTTCATTGAATAGATCGTATTGATTAGACAGCATCGATTTGATTGACGATTATTGATTGATTGAATTGATTTATCGATTTGTCTGCCGCTGCATGGACTGGTTTTATTGACTATTGATTTCTGGATTGCATTGACTCATTGACCATTGACTGATATGGATTTGATTGACTGACATTCATATTGATAGCATCGCCGTGCTTTGATTTCAGTTATAGGTATTAGGTGACCTGCTGGGCTTTGTAAAGCTCATTATATGTGGTTGATATTTTCAGGTCAGGGCTTGGGAGCAGGAGATAAGATTTGATCCAGATCTACAGGTTTTTGTTCTTTTGGTCGATTGGTGATTCTTTTGTACTCAGGACATGATAGATTTTTTTACTTGTATTGATAGTATAGTTCCTGAGTATTGTACATGGACTTTTGAGATATGGATCGACTTGTATATGGATGTTTTAAATTTATAAACTTTTTATAGACTGTTATTAATTGGAGAAGTGTAGATAACTTTGATAAATAGTCGGTTAATTGATATTATTTCCAAGTTAGATCTTGGGGCGTGACAGTTAGCATCTTTACATCCTGGGGGCAGAATGCTGCCGACGAAAGGACCTCAGGACATTCTTTGGAAGAAAGAATTCAGAAAATGGAAAAATCTCAGAACGAGATTCTTCAACTCCAGCGGGAGAATCGACAGCCGGCATTAGCACAACATGAGGAAGTTTTCCTCCCCCAGAATCCACTACGGGTTGAGGATGTCCAATTTGGATATCTTCAAGCAGAAGTTCATCTCCCCCCACCTTGAAGATTTCCTCAGTCTCGACAGGATAATGAACTTGCCGATATTGCAAGTTCTACACATCCTCCACCTTCAATTCGACAGCCTCGCATCCTCCTAGATCTCCCTGAAGACTCTGCTCAACCACATGGAGTAGAGCTCCCTCACGACGCCCTGCGTCACTAACTACAAAAATTAGTAAGGGAAGAATTACCCCAAGGGGATGCGAGATAAACTCTCCGACAGAGAGACTTTCAGGAATCATCGCCTCTAACTGAGGCCATACTACAACATCTTATTCCGACTAGATTTAAGCTACCTAGCATCGAGTCTTACGACGGAACATCCGACCCGTACGAGCATATCGACCACTACATAACCATTATGCACATTCAGCGAGCCTCGGACGCTCTCCTCTACCAAGTCTGTCCTTCCATTCTCAAAGGACAGGCTCGCACATGGTTCTATTCACTTCCATCAGGGACGATCCCTTCATTTGTGAAATTAGCAAAAGCTTTTGTTGAGTAATTCGTAGCCAACCGAAGAATTGTTAAGGATTCCTCCCACCTCTCTGGAATCCACCAAAACGAAGGAGAATCTTTAAAGGAGTATTTTCAGCGATTCTCCACTGAAACTCGACAAATCCCAGGAGTAGATCCTGAACTGTTGAGGGGAGTCTTCCTTGGAGGTCTTCGCCCTGGCCTCTTCTATTCGGCACTTATGCGCGACACCGTTCCATCATATGCCGATTTAATTCACATGGTAGAAGCTCAAATCTCAGTGGATGAAGTTATAAACGCGCATAGAAAATAGCTCGAACAATCTACTGGAAAGTGCAAGGGAGCGCCAGGAACAGATAAATCTTCCTCGCAACGAAAGAAGCAAGGGAAGAACAATCTACCCCCGAGGCCTCCATTACCACGGCGAGAACCTCGATAAGAGAAAGAGTACACTCCCCTCAATACATATCGACTTCTCGAGCAAATGTGCTAATGGCTGTTCGAGATCAGGATACGGTAAAGTGGCCACATCCCTTGAAGCCGAACACAAGAAATCAGGACCAATACTGTCATTTCCACCGTAGTCGTGGTCACACTTCCGAAGCTTGTAGACAACTAAAGGAGGTGATTGAAAGACTTATCTGCCAAGGTTATCTCCGCCAGTTTATTCAAAAACCTTCTCCCCAAGAGAAAACTCTTCCCGTTGGGGGGAAAGAACGACAACAGAGGCTACCGGTAAACAATCGAATAGCAGTTGGAGAAATTGAGACAATAGCTAGAGGCCCTCTGCTATCTGATAAAGTCTTTTTAGCTGTGGACAAAACTCCAACTCCAAAGAAAGCTCGTGTAGATCACTCCATCACCTTTGATGATTCTGACTTGGAGGGAGTAAAAACCCCTCACTAAGATCAGCTTGTTATCAATGCAGGCATAGACGACCCGTGCTACAATGTCAAGAGAATCCTTGTGGACAACGGCAGCTCTGTGGATGTCCTATTCTACTCTACCTTCCTCAATATGAGTCTCACAAGAGAAAAGTTTCAACCCGCTGCAGGCCCTCTATACGGGTTCGACAATCGACCTGTACGAGCAGAAGGGATAATTAGTCTTCCAGTTGTGCTTGGAGAATTCCCCCGGCAATCCACACACTCTGTTCATTTCATTGTTGTAAAGTCTGAATCGACTTACAACGCTATCTTTGGAAGGCCACTCCAATTAATTTTTGGGATTGTCACCTCTATCCCTCACCTCAAGCTAAAGTTCCACACTCCAACAGGAGTTAGTGTGATGTGCGGAGATCAACAAGCAGCACAAACCTGCTATCTCAGGCAGGTCAAAACACACCCGACCGATACTCTAAATATTGAGGATTTTGATCCCCGGAGTGAGGACATACCTTAGAGAGCCTCTCCAGTAGAAGAACTCACCGCTATATCTATTCTGAAGAATATCCTCTAAAGACGGTGCAAATTGGGTCACTTCTCTCAAAAAAACGAGAAGAAAATATTCACAAATTTTCTACGGGAAAATCAGGTTATCTTTGCATAGAGTCAGGCGGATATGCCTAGGATTGACCCTGAGGTAATTGTACATTCCCTTAAGGTCAACCCGGCAAACAAACCAATCATCTAGAAGAAACAGAATTTTGCACCAGATCGTCAGCAGGCAATCGAACAAGAGGTGGACAAACTTCTGAAAGCCGGATTCATACGAGAAGTGCATCATTCTAATTGGTTGGCAAATGTCATCTTGGTTCGAAAGGGGAGCAGTGCATGGAGGATGTGCATAAACTATACTGATCTCAACAAGACCTGCCCAAAAGATAGCTTTCCCCTTCCGCGCATCGACCAGTTAGTCGATACTACTTCTGGGCATCAAATGTTGAGTTTCATGGAAGCCTACTCCGGTTACAATCAAATCAAGATGAATCTGACTGATGAAGAAGCAACAACATTTCAAACAGACATAGGACTGTACTGTTATCGGGTAATGCCCTTCGGGCTCAAAAATGCTGGAGGAACTTACCAACGCCTCATGAATAAGGTTTTCAAAACCCTTATTGGGCGTAACATGGAGGTATACGTCGACGACATGTTGGTAAAGAGTCTCGAAAAGTCTCAATATATCTCCGACTTGGAGCAGTGCTTCCATCTGTTGAGGCGTTACAATATGCAACTCAACCCCGCCAAATGCGCCTTCAGAGTCGCTTCTGGAAAATTTCTTGGTTTCATGGTAACCCACAGAGGAATTGAAGTCAATCCCGAAAAGATCAAGGCATTAAGAGATATGGTGCCCCCGAAGAACATCAAGGAAGTTCAAAGGCTGAATGAGAGAATTGCAGCATTGTCACGTTTCCTAGCGCGTTCAGGAGACAAATATCTTCCTTTCTACAAAATACTCAGAGGTGCCCGCAACTCTGGTTTCCAATGGACGGACGAATGCCAAGAAGCCTTCGAACAACTACGAAAGTATTTGGCTTCCCCGTCGCTACTTTCTAAACTGACGTCCGAAGAAAAGTTGTATTTATACATAGCTATTTTGGCCCAAGCCATCAGTTCGGTCTTGGTACGGGAAGAAAATGCTACGCAACGCCCCGTCTACTATGTCAGTAAAATCCTATCTAAAACAAAGGGGCATTATCCCTTAGCAGATAAGACAGCATTGACGTTAGTTTATTCTGCCAGGAAATTACGTCCTTACTTCCAAGCCCACTCAATAGGAGTTTACACAAATCTGCCACTGAAAAGTATTCTGCAAAAACCAGAAGCATCGAGTGCTCGTCAAGTGGTCTATAGAACTTGGTGAATTCGACATTCACTACTTGCTTTGACCCGATATAAAATCTCAAGCACTCGCAGATTTTTTGGTTGAATGCACCGTCCCAACATCTGATGATCAACCAAGTACTTTGCCTTCTCCTCCGCGTTGGACGTTGTATGTTAATGGATCCTCTGGAAGTTCTGGCGCGAGGGCTGGAATTCTATTAATATCTCCGCATGAGATTACTCTTGAGTATGGGCTCCGACTCAAGTTCCCGGCAATAAATAACATGGCAGAATATGAAGCTCTTATCGCTGGGCTAAAACTAGCCATTGATTATGAAGTGCAGAATCTGGTAGTCCACACTGATTCACAACTAGTTGCTTCCCAAGTAGAGGGAGAATTCGATATCCACAATCCGCAACTGGCTCAATATTGCCAGATTGCAAAACTATTTTTAACCCGAATAGGAGAATATTAGATCATACATATTCTCCGAGAGCAAAATGTAAGAGCAGATACTCTTTCCAAGCTTGCAACATCAACAATAGGAGACATCTATAAGAGGAAGTGCATTGAGGAGATCCACTTTCCCAGCATTCAAGGTCCATGGGTCATACAATTGATCAACGAAATAAGGGAGGTGTCTTGGATTAATCCCATTTTGTCTTTCTAACAAGATGGGGTTCTGCCTGAAGAACCCATGGCTGCAACGAGACTTCGAAGACGAGCAGCAAATTTCACCATCATTAGTGGAGAATTATACAAGCGCGCTTTCACTGGGCCATATCTGAAGTGTCTCCCACCTTCAGAAGCTGATTATGCACTCCGAGAAGTTCATTCAGGAGTATGTGGCGAGCATCTGGGAGGAAGAGCTTTGGCTTATAAGATCATGAGGCAGGGGTTCTATTGGCCTACAATGAAATAAGACGCACTTGAGTTTACACGAAAGTGTATAAACTGTCAATTGCATTCCAATCTCATCCATACTCCAGCTCTAGAACTTGCATCTCTTCAAAGCCCTGGCCTTTCGCCTAGTGGGGAATCGACATAGTGGGACCCAGCTACAGGACAACAGAAATTCATCATCCTAGCTATAGATTACTTCACAAAGTGGGTGGAAGCAGAACCCTTGGAAAAAATTATCGAAGCAAATGACAAACAATTCTTATGGAAGAACATAATTTGTCGCTTCAGGATTCCAGCAAAGGTCATCACCGACAATGAAACTCAATTTATTGGAAAAATCTTTACCTCCTTATGTAAAAATTTCCAAATTCTGCTTGTCCACACAGCTGTCACCCATCCTCAAGCGAATGGGCAAACAGAGGTTACAAATCGAACAATCTTGAAAGGACTGAAGACACGCCTATGGAAGGCTGGGGGGCAATGGGTTGAAAAACTCCCGAATGTCCTTTGGGCTTACCGTACCACGGTCAGGACCCCTACAGGAGTGACTCCATTTAACCTCTGTTTTGGTACAGAAGCGGTCATACCGGTAGATATCGGAGTCCCGAGCAGCAGAATTCAGACTTTAACTTCGATAACAACGAGAAGAAACTCAGGACAAATCTAGATCTCCTCCCTGAAGAAAGGGATAAAGCCTCACTCAAGGTCGCTGCATACCATCAACGGATCGCTCGTCACTACAATCGGAGAATAAAGCCTCGAACTATTTCCATTGGGGATTTAGTTCCGCGAAGTATTGAAGCTGCTGGAAAAGACACTCAACGCAATAAGCTTTTCCCCCTATGGGAAGGTCCTTATTTGGTGGCGGCTATGGTCAAGCATGGGACCTTCAAATTGAAAGATGCAAACGGAAGAATGCTTCCCCGAACTTGGAATATGGGGAACCTTTGCAAGTACTATCAGTAGAAGATTGATGTTACTATCTGTCATGTGTGATGTTGTTCGTGATGTTTGTTTTGCTTTGTAGCTGTGCCTTGTATTTTCTTTGAGTTTTTTCACTATTTGTATGTTGTTGTAGAAGAACTCTTATTTTTGTATCCCTAAGTTTACTAGGAAATTATCTCACTATTTTATATAATATAATAATGTGATGTTTGCTTTGTCATTGCGCTGTCTCTTCTATTTGAGCTTTCTCCTATAATTCGAGAAATACACAACTTATGTTGTATCTCAATCAATAGACGACTAATCCTAGGGGGATCTAGTCCGACCTTTTCCACACAGGTTAAAATCATCAAGCAAGTGCTTTGATTAACAACCTCGGATAGGTCAGAGTGTCCCAAAGCGGATATCTCTTGCATTCGTGCAAGTCAGAAAGACTTCCTTAACATTTGAGTTAACATATATGAAAAAGAAAACTATATTTTTTATAAACCCATGAACATCAAGTACATCATCCAAAAATAACAACACACGAACACTAGGAACATACGAACAATCATCGCAACAAAAACAAAAGCAACACATAAAGCATAAAAAACAACTCTATAGAATCTCAAGATCATCATCATCGTCCTCTTCCAACGTGAAGATCTTTTGCAAATCACTCTCCAGTTCTTCACCGCCAGAATTTGGAGAAGGATCACCAGAAGCTTGGCTTGGGTCAACCCCTCGATATCCCCTCCATTCCTGCGTTTCACAACACGAACGCCCTTCATGAAGCCTTTAATGAAGCCATCATGCATAAGCTCTGCTTCTAAAGCCTTCACATCTATGTCATAAAAATAATCGCGAGCTTTCTGGACTTGATCCTCGATAAAAATCTTAAAAGCATAAGATTTTTTGAACTCCTCTACGGCTGCAGATGGTGACAATTGAGCTATCTTCTCCGACAATTTGTTCAGGAGCTTCTTATTCTTGGCCTCAAGGATTCGCATATTTTTCAGTTGTTAGTTGTCTGTTGCCTCTGCCTCCACCAACTATATATGTAAACGATCCATCCGCTCATTCTGGGAAGAGGTTGAAGCGATCTTGTTCGCCAATTCTGTTCTACATTGATCGAGTTGACTCTCCACCGTTTCCATTTCCTTCACTCTGCCGTCGTATTTCTTCTTGTATTCTCCCTGGAGGTATTTGACCTTCACGAACTCATCGTTCCAGTCATCCAAGATTTTGTTCACCTCAAGGAACTGCTAAAAAAGAATCAATAAGCAAAAAGTATATCCTTGAAATTAAGCACAAATACAATGGAAAATGAAGAGAATGTAAACTCACCAACTCTTCGGCTCGCCGACGACCGATGCACTTATGTTTCAGAATATCCTCTGGAATGTATATCCTGGATGGAGAAAAGCGAGGACCCTTGCCAGCAACTGCAAAAACTTCGTTCGACTTTTTCTTCTTAGGCGTATGTGAATCTCCCTCGCCCTCAGGTCGCTTGGATTGCGTTTTTTGGACCTCTGGGACCTTTGCGGATATCTTCAATTTCTGTGCATGCGACCTCCCTGCATGAGTGGATAGCCCCACATTAAATAGATATTCCTCGTCTAAGCATCTGTTAAGAGAACGCATCTCGTAACGAAGAGCTTCGGTATCAGGAAGCTTCAACATACTTAACAAGTCTTCCGCTCCTACATGAAGGGGAATAGGTAGCTCCCTCAACTCTCCCCATCTTTTTTGGAGGCCCCAATCATTCTGCACAAAGAAAAAATTGTTAATCCAATCTTTGGATGGATCCCGAGTACGAATGTCCAACCATTTGGATTTAAAGGAAATTCGACCCTACGGATCAGTATAGATACGCCCCATCCAGGATAGACATTCTGCAGACAATACCGCTCCATGGTCTCTAAAAAATGCGATCAAATCCACTACCACCGACATAGCCCAGTAGGAGAATTGAGACAAACTCAATCCACAACCCGTCATGATATCAACCAGTTTAGGCGGCAGAAAATCGCAACCCCGCTCGCAAACTAAACTCATACACTGTCACGTATCCTCGAGGAGGGAAGCAGGCGCGCTCAGATCTCCCCGGCACCTTCATCACCAAGTCATTAGGAAAATGAAACTTTTTCCTAAAAGAGATGAAAGAGTCTTCGGTAATGGTAGAAACAACGTCATCAGATTTTTTCGCCTTAGTAGCCTTCTTCGAACCCTCTGAATGCGCAATAGGACGATCTTCCACGACAAAAACATCTTTGGCAGAATTGCGATCACCCATTTTGATTGCCTCACGAGAATCCACCATGAAGAAAAATCACGTAACTCCTACACGCGAGGAGGGGCACTAATTCGAGCAGGGAAAATTTCCCGCTCGCAAATAGAGGAAGCCTCAACCGTCAGAAAGCCGTGGGGGAAGGAAGAGAAATCCTGTAACTCCTGCAAGCGAGGAGGGGCGCTAATTCGAGCAGGGGAAATTTTTCGCTCGCAAATAACGGAAACCTCAACCGTTAGAAAGTTGTGGGGGAAGGAAGAGAAATCTCGTAACTCCTACACACGAAGAGGGGCGCTAATTCGAGCAGGGGAAGTTTTCCATTCAAAAATAGCGGAAGCCTCAGACGCTAGAGAGCTAGAGGGAGAAAGAAAGATAAGTTGCAAATTTTCTAAAGGCCTAGGAGGCCTATTTATAGGTTTTGAAGAGAATAGGAGAGAGTTATGGACATTTTCAAAAATATCTATTTTTAGTAATTTTTTTTCAAATTTTTGGGAGTTTTTTGGACCCAAAAATAGCAAAAAACTCCTATTTTTGGCTAGTGGGACCCACCTAAGGCGGTGCACGAACCGACCACGCGAAAAGGCGTGATTAGCGCAGCAATAAACAGACACCACGCGCGGATTGCGGCTGGACGCACACGGCCAGCGGCCTACAATCGATGGCGGCAGCTGCAGCGCGGCAGCCACTGGCACGACTGGCCCAAGCGCGGGCGAGGCTAGCCCAGGCGCGCGGCTAGCCTAGGCGCAGCCAGCCCAGGCCCGAGCGCACACAGGCGCGAGTGCGGTCCAGCCACTACAGCGCCCGGGCGGTTCCGCGCGTGGGCAGTTCCGCGCGCATGCGGTCCGGCCGGTTCGGCTGCCCGGTCAGTTTCGGGTCCGATTTTAGCCCGACAAGTCTGAATTCGACATTTTTGGGGTCCTCAGGACCGTTTTTCGACGTCCCGGGCTCAATTTTGGCACTTTCAAGGTCATCCGAGGCCCCCACGCGTAAGAATAATTTTGGCTCGCTTGAGAAAATTCTTTAAAAATTGTGACGCATATTTTTGGACTCTTGAAGCTATGACGTCCAAAAATAGGGGGGCAACTGATACTTACTCTAAAAATTATCTTGATCGGGCATGAATCTCGAGGCAAAAGCTAGTTGGAAACTTAAAAAATTAATTTTGGGAGCCCCCAAACTCAAATTTCAACAAGCTTATAATCAAATTGAGTGTCTCGGAAATACGAACCCAACAACACCAAAATCAACCCAATTTGAGCCCAAATGAGTCCGAATCAAGGGCTCAAAGCGCTATTGGAAGGTTCAAACCGCAATTTGAGTTACCAAACGGTCTTCGATTTTGACAAGCTTATGCTCGAATCGAACGGCTTGATGAGACAAATCCAACGAGCTCAAGATCGCTAAATTATGACATCATTAAAGCCTTCAAATGCCCAACGAACGGTGCATGATCAAATGATTCGATATCGGTCGTCCATTCAAAACACTCCCAATTTGCCTCTGATCTCACGCCTATTTACGTGTTATGTCACTCCAGAAAAAATATAAATAGAGCCCTCATTCTACACCAAGGGACTCAAGTGAAGAGAGAGAAGAAGAAGGAAAAGGGGAAAAAGCGATTCCTCTCCTCCTCGACCACCGCCGGAGATCTTCCCGCCGCCTGAATACGCCGGAACTCTGCCGGATTTTCGGGAAACGACAGGATTCTGCAAAACTTTGTAAATTTGCTTCAAGTTGTAATCTGATCGTCCCAATTTGCGGGACGAATTAGTTTCTTATAATTTATAAAAATGCTAGTGGAATTTTACAACTAGGCAAGGCCCCGTGGTTTTTCCCTTTTTGGGTTTTCCACGTACAAATCTCGGTGTTCTTTTATCTTCCTGTTTGTGTGTTAAACATACGTGCAACGCTCGGACGCGAATTTACAAACTCTACCGCCGCGTATTTTTTAGCACGCAACAAAAATATTGTAAAATTAAATATAAAATTTTTTATATAAATTTTATATAAAAATATTGAAAATCAAAATATACAATTAATATAAATGTTAAATATGCAATTTTTTTTATTTTGAGAAAATTAAAATAAACAAATTCATGAGAATTAGTATATATGTAAGGGGCTGTTTGGTATCGAATTTATCGTGGGATTTAAGTCGGATTTACGCTAAATCCAGCCAAACGGTTTTTGTGAGCGTGTTAAATCTCGGGATTTCATAAATCTCAGATTTACGGATTTACGGCTTAAATCCCGGATTTACTAAATCCCTCGGTTCAGTGGGTTTAACGGGATTTAACATTAGAAGCGAACGAAAGGGAGAAAGTTAACTTCACAGCCAGTGAGCTCCTGTTCTTGCTTCCGATCAAAATATTGTAACTTCCGATCCGACAAGAAGGGAAAGTCGTCGAAGGAGCGAAGTCGAACAACCACGAAGAAACCGAAGTAGCGACGCGCGCAATCTGTACACCTCATGCTAATCAACGAAGCCGATGGAGCGAAGTCGAACAGCCACGAAGGAATCGAAGTAGCGACGCGCGCAATCTGTACACCTCCTGCGAATCAACGATGCCCAACAGCAACGACGAAAAGAAAAGATGAAATACAAACCCTAGACGCCTCAAAGTTATTAAGGATTAACTTAATTTATATAATTTAAACAAATAATAATTAAGTTAATTAATTAAATAATTAATAGTAGAATTAGTGCATAAATTATTATCTAATTTAACTTAATTGATTAATTAATGATATAATTAGTAATTAAATATTAATATAATTAGCTTATTTAATATTTAAACTCTCATTTTGGTCCATGTTAGTTTGTAATTAATTTTGTATTGAATTTTTGGTCATTTTATATTACCTAAAATTGGTTTTATTATGTTTTATGCAATGATCCTAATTTCATAAATATCTCCTTTAAAATTAAATGCCTCAAAGTTATTATTGATTAACTTAATTTATATAATTTAAACAAATAATAATTAAGTTAATTAATTAAATAATTAATAGTAGAATTAGTGCATAAATTAATTATCTAATTTAACTTAATTGATTAATTAATGATATAATTAGTAATTAAATATTAATATAATTAGCTTATTTAATATTTCAACTCTCATTTTGATCCATGTTAGTTTGTAATTAACTTTTTATTGAATGTTTGGTCATTTTATATGACATATTATTAATTTTATTATGTTTTATACAATGATCTTAATTTCATAAATATCTACTTTAAACTTAAATCCCTAATCGCCATAAATCCTGATATATGTTATCAAACAATTTCTTAAAATTTAATAAGATTTAACATTTAACATACTAAACAATTTTTAGGATTTAACGCATTTCGGATTTATTAAAATCCTGATTTACAGGATTTATTATATCCACTAAAGTTAAATCCACTTGTTGCCAAACAGCCCCTAAGGCTAACTTGCTGAGCGGGACCAAAAGCGCTCTTAGACGAGAAGATGAACCCCGATCCCGCCTCCCATCCACCACTCCCACCTTCGTTGCCGCCACGCCGATCGCCGGAGCATGGAGAGCGATCAGCATCGGAAGTCCGGGGATCTGCTCCTGAATCCTTTTTTTCTCCGCAGGAAAATCCCTTCTGGCCCCTGCAGAAGCTACAGGTTTCCTTCTTTTACACATTCCACTGTTCTATCATTCTCTGCTATCACGGATGTTTTGCTTATTTAACGATTCAATTCTGTGCCAAGATTTGAAGTATTTGATTTGGGCTCTAACTATATTGTCTCCTTTTCTTCGCTTCATTTGCGGTGGATTTTTCAGTTTTGTTATTTTCTTGACTCTTTCGAAGTGGAAGGTGGCTGTCAGGAATGAAAATATAAGTGCAAATGCAGTATAGCTGACTAGGTTTTGTTGATAGGTCAAAGCAGAGGGCATTTGTGAACTGTGGTGTTGTTATCCTCTCAGCTCGGTCTGAGAGCAATATTCTAAACCTAAGACCGCCGATCCGGAGTTGAGGAAAGAAAGCATTTCATTTGAAGGAAAATGAGAGAAATAGAAAGGATATAAATTCTCCTATGATTTGGTGTTCTAAGAGAGAAAATAAAGCTATTCGTTCCATTCTTGATTGCGAGTTGAGAGAGAAAACGTGAAAATTCTGTTATGATTTTTTTCACGTATTTAATCTCATAAGAACAGAAGTTTGATTATCATTAAGGAGCTGTTTGGTTACAAGTAAGATTTAATTGAGTAGGATTTAGTAAATCTTGTATATCCAGATTTAGCAAATATCCGAGACAATAAATATTGTTTGGTATGATATATGTCAGATATGAATAAATCATAGTAAAATGTTCGATGGAGATTATCATGATCTAGAATTTAAATGAGGAGAAGTTGTGTAAATCTCTTAAATTTCACTTCACCTAGGATTTAGCCTAAAATGAGAGGAAAATGGAATTTAGATGGTAATGAAATTTATGCGGCAAGGAAAATTGTTTGACAATATTTAGCTTAAAATCCAGGCTAAATCTTGCAAACAAACAGCCCTTAAAATTTACTTATGATGATGAGAATCCCTTTCTTTCCATTTTTGCTCTTTTTGGGTGAGAAATAGAATCCTCCTTATAAAAAAAGTTCTTTTGCAACTTTTAATTTTTTCCCATTTTATAGTCTCATTCAAAAGAAAATATTCATATGAAATTGGAATGTCATGCCTATTGAAGCCAGACTAATGTTTTTTTTCCGTGATGGAGCAATTCTTAGTGAGTTTACTGGAAGCTCAACCAAAAGATTGCAGTAAGTGATAAAAGCCTTTCCTTTTTTTGAGATTTTAAATTTTGAAGACCAAAAGTAAGTTTGGCACCAATTTATCCCACTATGGTTAGTGATATTGATAAACTTTTAAATGTCTCATTGTGCACCTTAATGGAACGTGCCAAACAAAATTACTAGTGCACTAAAGTTGTGCTTGAATTTATTCAGACGTTTTGATTTATAAATTGAGTCGTGCATGGCACTTTTATAATTGTTTACTTTTGAAGTTTGCTCCATGGAAGGTCTAACTTTACTTTACCTTAATGCTTCTTGCAACAACTGAGGTCTTATTGTTGTTTATAGATATTAATCTAATGGCTTAGATTTTGATAGTAAGAGTTTGCATATATTGAATATCCCACTCTTTTATTTGAAAACTCACATTGTATGTTTTGGGGAGTAGACAAAACTTAATTCAAAATATATATAGAGAAAAAAGAATACACAAGAAATGATCATCACACAAAAACGCATAAGAAATTTATGCAGGTTTGCCCATTTGGTGGATGCATTGTTGCCACAACAGTAAATATTACTATGATTTGATCTTGAAAAAATGCAACCACTAATTTCTCTTACAAAACACAAGACATCCTATTTATTAAAAAAAAAGCTCTAGGATAGCCGAAAATTACAATAAGATTTCCCATACAACTTTAATAAAATAATTGTAAATATTGGATAAATTTTGATGAATCCACTCCCAAACCCCTGGGAAGGAAAGTTGACTTGCAATTATGTTCGTTTAGTAGGGAAAAATTTAGATTCCGCAATTTAATAGTATGACTGAGGTTAAATTAGAAGTCCTAGTTCAAGGAGCTTTCACGAGTTTTTAAGTATCCCTGGTAGTTTTGATGTTACTGGAAATTTGTCAACAAGAAAGCATAATTGGATCCAGATTTGCTCTTGATATCTCAAAGTATAATCTAGGAGGAAAGGTGTTTGATATTTCTTCCATATTATCCATTTGGCTACCCGTGTTGTTCTTGTGCAAAGAAATTTGTTGGAACAACTATTTCTAAATCTATTTGGGATAAATCTTATCTACGTATTTTCTAATAGTGCTGAACTCATTAAATTGTACCAATATTGGGATTAACTTCCTGAACTATTAAGCTTCAATTTTGATAACCGTCACTCTTTTAATTTTAGGATGTGCTTAGCAGTGATATATGTTAGACCAGTCCATTGGATTGGTTCAGCCGGTACTACCGGACCGGCCCGTGCAAAACAGGCGGAACCTCCGCCTATCCTTTACCGATCCAATTAGTAAGGATTTTTTAGGAAGTTTTGGAGGGAAATTGAATGTAGGGATTGTTTAGAGATTTTCTTTTGAATTGTATGCATTAAATAGTTTGTTTTCATAGGGTTAGGGCATCTTGAATTTGGCTAAAATTTGAGATCCCTTAGGTTTTCTTTGGGTTCTAGCGGCGTCTAGAGATTTGGGAGAGATCGATCCTCCTCTCGAATTGAGAATCACTTGTATCTTGTTTTCCTTGTTACGTGAGTTCTATTCTTGTAATAAAATTTGTGTTTTCTTGAAGTTCCATCAGATTTTCTTGTTGTTTTTGCTCTCTTGATAAGATTTACTTGAAATCTTCAAGTGCTTCCTATCAAATTGGTATCAGAGCAAATTTTGGGACCTTTTGGGGCTATTTATGTGAATTTCAGCGACTGTTGTTGGGCCGGAGGAAGAGAGATTTGCTGTTTTTTGGAATCGAAATTCAAATTTTTAGTCCAACAAAAGTCTGAATATCGACGGCGGCCAGGAAAGTGGATGCGTTGGAGGAATGCCTCGAAGGGGAGATCGGACAGATGAAATTTCAAATTTACAAACTCAAGTTTCAGATTTAAAGAAAGAAATTTCAGTCATCCATGATAATATCGATTCAAAATTTTCCATCATGGAGGAGATGTTGAAGAAAGCGCTCAAGGGCCAAAACAAAAAAATGTCATTGATGGTGAGGGAAGTCTCCGACAGCCAGTAAAGTGGAGGAAACTCTAAGCCATCAAGTCAAAGGGAAGATCAAGAGGTAGAGACTCGAAAGAGAGCAGAGAGAATACCTTCCCTAGAGCCTATTCCTAGTGAAGAGCCGGGTAGAGGGTATGGGGAGAGGCGTGAGGAGGTAGGGCAAGAACGAAGGGGTGCTGAATTTGAGAGGAAAGGGGCGGATTTGGATAGTGAAAGAAGAAATTATGACCGAAGGGAGGCTGAATTTGAAAGGAGAGGGGTTTATTATGATCCAAGGAATGTTGAATTTTAAGGGAGAAGGTGGGAAGCTGATGAAAGGTTTGGGTATGACTGGGACACTTGGGGAGAACCACCCCCTTGGGGAATGTGAAATTATGTAGGGAACAGAGGGAACATAGGTGATCCGAGGGTGAGGAAACTTAAGATGCTAATGGGAGGATGCGCACTAGTGGATTTACAAGGTTGAAAGATATTTCGTCGTCAATGGGTTGATGGAGTAGGAGAGACTGACAGTAGCGACCCTATGTTTGGAAGGGAAAGCTTTGGTTTGGTACCAATGGAGGGGCATGAGACGACCCATACATAGTTGGAGGAAGTTCAATGATTGTTTGATAGAACTTTTCCGAATCGGCAGGGGAGAAGACTTTTATGAGCAGGTCTTCACCTTGACATGGGATGGTTCAGTGATAGAGTATCGGGAGAGGTTTGAGTACCTTGCTAGCCGATTGGACCGCCTTTCTGAGACAGTGTTGGAGGGGAATTTCATGAAGGGATTGACACCAAAAATTCGGGCAACAATTAGAGTAATGAGGCCTCATGATTTGGAAAAGGCTATGGAGCTAGTTCAATTGGTGGAGGATTAGAGGCATCTAGAGAAAAGGGTGAAAGACAACAACTTAGGAGGCACGTACAGGATGACGACCACCTTTTTGGCATCCAAGGAGCTGACATCGGCTACCCTTCGGGAGACTTCGAAGGAGAAGACTGTCGGTGGAATAACTAGGGACAGCTTCAAAAAGCTCACATAAATAAATTTACAAGAGAAGAGAGCAAAAGGGCTTTCTTTCAAATGCGAGGAGAGGTATACACCGGGGCACAAATGTAAAGACCGAACTCTTCAGGTTCTCACTGTTTGTGCTGATGAGGGAATGGAGAAGGGTGTCTTCTTCCGACATTGTGGACAAGGTGGATCTTTGGGAGGGGAGTATTGTTAGATCGGTCCAGTCGGTCCTACCGGACTGGCTCGTGTAAAACATGCAGAACCTCCGCCTATCCTGTACGCGTCGTTCGCATCGTATATGCAACCCGAGCCAATTAGGAAGAATTTTTTTAGGAAGTTTAGGAGAGAAATTGAATGTAGAGACTGCTTAGATATTTCTTTTTGAATTGTATGCATTAAATAATTTTTTTCCTAGGGTTAGGGCATCTTGAATTTGGCTGAAATTTGAGATCCCTTAGGTTTTCTTTGGCTCTAGCGGCGTCAAGAGATTTGGGAGAGATCGATCCGCCTCTTGAATTGAGGATCACTTGTATCTTGTTTTCCTTGTTCCATGAGTTCTATTCTTGCAATAAAATTTATGTTTTCTTAAAGTTCCATCAGATTTTCTCGCTGTTTTTGCTCCCTTGATAGGATTTACTTGAAATATTCAAGTGTTTCTTATCAAATTGGTATGTATACAATCTGAAGTTAAGATATAAAAAATGTTGTTTCATGCTTCATTTCTACTTAGTTATTTTTGACATGCTATTGTTGATTTATTTATAATTTCCGCAGTTTTTTGCTTATATTTACATTCCAATGCTTTTAGGGTATCATGCATGAAGTAAAGTTGCAATATAAAGCTTACGAAGATGCTGCTGTTCAAAAAGTTAAAGGTAAGTCATTTATTAATCTAATCAGACTCTTGTCTTAAATAGTGATGATATATTTAAGGGATAATAACTTGCACTTTATCCATTAGATGGCTTCGTAATTGTGACTGAGCATCCAGCTGCAGCATCTGGTGCTGCTATATTTTCTGGACTACTTCTAATGCGAGGTACAGTCATTGTCATTCTTTTGTTTTGTAGTCAAATGAATCTTAAGTATATTTTCCGCTGATGCTTGTCATCAAATGCCTAAATTGTTTTATTGTATTTCTTATTTGTTTCCAATAGTTGTTTCTCATAGCCTGCCTTGCATATAATGATGGGAGTTTTAGAAGGCAACTTATGAAAGGATGATTTAGTAATGAAATTAAACCAAGCCAAGTAATTGTATTGATGATTAAGTAATAAAATATAGCCAAGTCAAGTAATATTAAACAAATGTAATTTTATGTACAATCTTTTGTGTTTGTGTCTTAATAGCAAGGTAAGAAACTTGCTGCTCATGACAGGACAAGGACATTCTGATAGGAAATACTTGAGTTCGCAAGTAACCCTAAGGTAATACTTGAGTTCGCAAGCAAACCTAACCCAAATCGGCACACAAATAGTGCAAAAACAGCGGGAATAGGGAAGAAACTTGTAGGAAAACAACTGTAAACGATTGTATTCCACTAGTAGGCAATCAAAACCAAAGCAAGATACAATGTTCTTCAATTCGAGAGGAAGAACAACTCTCCTACAATCTCCGGCAACGCCGAGAGCCCAAGCAAGAAGACCTAGAACTCAAACTCTTTTCAAAAAGCAAGGTAAAAAACTCCTCTCCTCATAACTCCCTATTTAATACACTCTAATTCAAATTAAAAGCAAAAGGACTTCTCTACCCTTCATTCTCCCTCCAAAAACATTTAATTTCAATTTGAAATCAAATTGAGCCCACCCCGGTTCCCCCTCTCCCGTCCGCCTTCTTCCGTCGTGCATAGGCCCGGACCGGCTGGGCCGGTCCAGGATGAGCCGGTCCAAGCTGGACCGGCATAACATTACCCCCCTCCCAAAGTACCACCTTGTCCTCAAGGTGGAAGGCAAGGAACTGTATTGCAATCCTCTCCAATGGCTCCCATGTGGCCTCATAATCTGGGAGGCCGTTCCACCTGATCTTCACTTCCTTTTCCCCCTTTTCATTGATGCGCACTCCTTCTACCGCTAGAGGCTCCAGTGTCACTTCCATGTCTTCCCTCAATGTGCTGGGCAGCTCTGGGCTTACTGCATGTTCCCCCACCACTTTCCTCAACTGTGATACATGAAAAACGGGGTGTATTCTGGCTGTTGAAGGAAGCCTCAACCTGTATGCTACCTCCCCGATTTTCTCCTCCACTTCGAAAGGGCCGAAATATCTTGCTTCCAGCTTCTCATTTCTCCTCTGGGATATAGTCCTTTGTCTGTATGGTCGGATCTTCAAGTAGACCTTGTCTCCAACTCCAAATTGTTTATCCCTCCTTTTACTGTCCGCCTGTTTCTTCATAATCTGTTGGGCTCTGAGAAGATGCTTCTTGAGCTCGTCCAACACTTGGTCTCTTTCCTTCAGATGCTGATCCACTGCAGATACTGGAGTACTCCTATGGCTATAGTGTACCAGGTGTGGGGGGTCTCTTCCATATAACACCTTAAAAGGTGTCATCTTGGTAGCCGAGTGAGAGGAGGTGTTGTACCAATATTCTGCCCAGGCCAGCCATTTGGCCCACTGCTTCGGTGTCTCAGACACAAAGCATCTCAAGTATGTCTCCAGGCTTCTATTCACCACCTCCGTCTGCCCATCAGTCTGTGGGTGATATGCTGTGCTCCTCTTCAATACTGTGCCCTGCATCCTAAATAACTCCCTCCAAAAATGACTCAGGAACACCTTGTCTCTATCCGACACAATAAACTCTGGTACCCCATGCAGGCGGACTATCTCCCTCACAAATGCTGCTGCTACAGACACCGCTGTGTACGGGTGTCTTAAGGGAATGAAATGAGCATATTTGCTCAGCCTGTCGACCACTACAAATATAACAGTATATCCCTCTGATTTTGGAAGCCCATCAATGAAATCCATAGTGATCTCCTCCCAAACCTTCTCTGGTAATGCCAGGGGCTGTAGTAATCCCCCGGGTGCCATCGTCATGTACTTGTTCCTCTGGCAGGTATCGCACTTAGCCACCATTTCTTCTATGTCTTTCCTCATCCCCTTCCAGTACAATTCCGCAGCTAACCGGCTATAGGTTTTCTGCACTCCTGAATGCCCTCCTATGGCACTCCCATGAAATTCCTGTAGCAGTTGGGGAATATGAATGGAAGACCTAGGGATCACACTCCTTCCCTGATAGCACAGTCTTTCTCCCACAACTGAGTAGCCTGGGTGGCTGTTTTCATCTGATAGCACCTCTTCTTTGATTCTCCTTAGCTCCTCATTCTGGATGCTTTCCTCTTTGATGGCTCCCCAATCAATCAGAACCGGTACTGATACAGCAATTCCCTGGAGCTCCCCCATACAGCGTGATAAGGCATCTGCTGCCTTATTTTCTAATCCTGGCTGATAGTGGATCTCAAAATCATATCCGAGCAGCTTGGACAACCACCTCTGATGCTCTTCTGTGACCATCCTCTGCTCTAGCAAGTATTTCAGGCTCCTTTGATCAGTCCTGACAATAAAGTGTCTGCCTAATAAATAGGGTCTCCACTTTTGGATGGCCAGCACAATCGCCATTAGCTCCCTCTCATAGACCGACTTCAGCCTAGCCCGGGACGACAGTATCTGACTGAAGTAGGCTATGGCTCTATGGTTCTGCATCAACACTGCCCCCAATCCATAGCCTGAAGCATCTGTCTCCAACACAAACACCTGATTGAAGTCTGGCAGAGCAAGTACGGGCACCGTCGTCATGGCCTTCTTCAGCTTCTCAAAAGCCTCAGAAGCTGCTTCCCACCATAAAAAATTATCCTTCTTCAGCAGTTCTGTCAGCGGTCCTGCTATGGTGCTGTATCCTCTCACGAATCTCCTGTAGTAGCCAGTCAGTCCCAAAAACCCTCTGAGCCCCTTCAAGGTCTTGGGTTGAGGCCAGGCTAACATTGCCTCTATTTTGGACTGATCCGCAGCCACTCCCTCCTGAGATATCACATGCCCCAGGTACTCCACTTGTGCCTGAGCGAAGTCACACTTCTTGAAATTGGCCTTCAGCTGATGCTCCCTCAGCACCCCCAACACCACTCTCAGGTGCTCTAGGTGTTCCTTCTCAGTCCTGCTATAGATGAGAATGTCATCAAAAAATACCAACACAAACCTGCAAAGGTGTGGCTTGAAGATTCGGTTCATCAATGCCTGGAATGTGGCTGGTGCGTTGGTGAGGCCAAAAGGCATCACCAGGAACTCGTAGTGGCCCTCATGAGTCCTGAAGGCTGTCTTCTGCACATCTTCCTTCCTCATCCTGATCTGATGATAGCCTGACTTTAAATCAATCTTGGTGAATAAAACGGCTCCATGTAGCTCATCCATCAACTCGTCAATCACAGGGATGGGAAATTTGTCAGGCACTGTCTCCTTGTTGAGGGCTCTGTAATCCACACAGAACCTCCAAATCCCATCCTTCTTTTTTACCAGCAGAACTGGGCTAGAGAAAGGACTCACACTGGGCTGAATGATCCCTCCTTCTAGCATTTCTCCCACCAGCTTCTCAATCTCATCTTTCTGCATCTGAGGGTATCTGTAAGGTCTCACACTGATAGGGGATACCCCCTCTTTCAAGATAATCTGGTGCTCCCGTTCTCTGTCAGGTGGTAGTCCCACCGGAGGTTGGAACACATCCTCAAATTCCTTCAGAAAGGGCTGAACTGACACAGGAATGTGTTTGTCTTCCTCCTCCTGACGATCTTCCAAGCTCTGCAACTCCACGAGGAACCCTCCTCCTTCCTCATGGATCATCTTCACCATCGACCTGAGAGACACTCCAGCTCTGGATAATCCTGGTTCTCCTTTCAGCTTCACCCTCTTTCCCTCTACCATCAGTTCCATCACCATGGTCCCCCAGTTTACCTTGGTTTCACCCAAGGTCTGTAGCCACTTCATACCTAGAATGACGTCTGTGCTACCCAACCTCAGGGGTAGGAAGTCCTCCACCACCCTAATCTCCTGTAGTCTCATCTCCACCCCCTTGCAGATCCCAGTGCTGGACTCAATCTTCCCTGTCCCCATCATTACTCCATAACTGCCGGTCTCAGTAGGCTCCATTCCCAGCTCCTCCGCTACCTGAGCGGATATGAAATTGTGGGTGGCTCCACTGTCGATCAACACTACTACCTCCCTCCCAAGGATTTTCCCTTTCACCTTCATCGTATGGCTAGGAGTGAATCCCATCACAGAATTTAGGGATACCTCGGCTACCTCCAACTGGGGATCAATCTGCTCCTCATCAGAAGCATCACCCTCCTCAGGCGCCTCGTCTATATAGACGGTGAGAGCCCGAAGAGCGCGATCCTTGCACCGGTGCCCTGGAACAAACTTCTCCTCACATCTGAAACAAAGGCCCTTGGCCCTCTTCTCCTGCATCTCCTCCTCGGTCAATCTCTTGAAACTCCCAGCAGATCTGGTCACCCCGCTCTTCTCCTTCCCACTTTCTCTAAGGACACTAGGGGTTGGCCCTTTTGGAGCCAAGTAAGTGGTAGTTGTCCTGGTAGGACCCCCTGAGTGGTTGTTCCGCCAACTTCGGGCGTTGGTCTTCTGGTTCTTCACCAGTTGAGCCAACTCCATGGCCTCCCTCAAGTCCCTCGGTCTCATTACCTTCACCGCATCTCTAATTTCTGGCTTAAGGCCCTTCATAAAGTTTCCCCCCAGAGTACTGTTCGATAATCCCTCCATGTCACCCACTAGACTCTCAAATTTCTTCCGGTACTCTTCCACTGTTCCCTCTTGAGTGAGGGCGTAGAACTGTTCTGATATCTCCCATGGGCTGCCCCCCCTGAATCTCTCCCTGATCGCCTCCTTGAAGTCCCTCCAAGTCCTCACCGGATCCCACTTCTCCATGTATTTGAACCATGAAAAAGCCGCCCCTTCCAAGCACATGCTAGCCGCCAACAATCTCTCCTCCTCCATCAGGCCATTTACTGCAAAATACCTCTCTACCTTGTGGATCCATTCATCCACATTTCCTTCTTCGAACACGGGCATTTTCAGCTTTCTGGCTCTCGTGTCCACCCCGTATGCCCTATTCCCCCCATGGCCTCCTCTGTCCCATGCAATGGGGTCTTCCCAAGTTCCCCTCTCTCCATATCGGGGCTCATCATCCCTCCTCGGTCGCCGATAGCCATCTTCCCCTCGCGCTCCGCCATGGTGATTCTGGATTCCCCATGGCCGGTCCACTGGATCGGGCCGCCGGCGACGCCAATCATCCTCTCTTTCTTCCCTGAAGTCTCTCCTTCTTTCATGCTCTTCTCGCCTGATGGACTCCCGAGGTGGCATCCTCCCGCTGCTGTTAAACAGTCCCACCTCCTCTTCCTCGTCTGGATTCACCTTCTCCTTCCCCCTGCTCCCACTCCCTTCTACTCTTTCCTCCCCCGGCACAGCCCTTGCTTGCCCTTCCAACAACTTCTTCATCATCTCTTCCAACGCCACGAATTTCCCTTCCACATTCTCGCTCAATGTGGCCATCTTCTCCTCCAGATCCGCTTTAAGTTGCCCCATCTCGGTCTCCAAGACTTCTACTCGCTTAGATGCCATGGAAAATGACGAGATGCCTCCGGATCCTCCCCAAAATCAGCAAAATCTGCAGCGACTAATGGATAAAAACCACCCTCCACCGCCCGGATCTTGCTCTGATACCAATTTGATAGGAAATACTTGAGTTCGCAAGTAACCCTAAGGTAATACTTGAGTTCGCAAGCAAACCTAACCCAAATCGGCACACAAATAGTGCAAAAACAGCGGGAATAGGGAAGAAACTTGTAGGAAAACAACTGTAAACGATTGTATTCCACTAGTAGGCAATCAAAACCAAAGCAAGATACAATGTTCTTCAATTCGAGAGGAAGAACAACTCTCCTACAATCTCCGGCAACGCCGAGAGCCCAAGCAAGAAGACCTAGAACTCAAACTCTTTTCAAAAAGCAAGGTAAAAAACTCCTCTCCTCATAACTCCCTATTTAATACACTCTAATTCAAATTAAAAGCAAAAGGACTTCTCTACCCTTCATTCTCCCTCCAAAAACATTTAATTTCAATTTGAAATCAAATTGAGCCCACCCCGGTTCCCCCTCTCCCGTCCGCCTTCTTCCGTCGTGCATAGGCCCGGACCGGCTGGGCCGGTCCAGGATGAGCCGGTCCAAGCTGGACCGGCATAACACATTCCTCCTTCGATCAACCACATATAAGTTGGGAGAGACAAGGTCCTGGAATGTCCCAGGCCACCAAGGTGGTCTCCACCTAGAAAAATTCAAATACTAGAACTAAATATTATATTTTTCTTCATGACTCTATTTGTACTCTCTTTGAAGCCACAATTAAAAATTGATGTGAGTTTTTGGCCAATCTTTTCTGTGACGATCCTTAAGCAAACAACAACAAAGTTGCTTATGTAAGATAAACAATAAAAAAGATCCAAAAGCATAAGCCAACTTATACTTTATGCCAATAATACATATAAATCAAATACAGTACATGTGAAACAATTTCTAGTAAATACATAAAGCGGTGATAATACTCGTAAGGGCGCATAAAACAAAAGGTAAAATGCTTGGTATGTAGTGTAATCAATGAAGTTAAAGTGGTTTGATTTATAACAATGGAAAAATAGTATTTGAATTAATTTATCAAACTTTAGTGAGAATACATCTAAAATAACAATATTGAGCAACGAATAATATGATTAGTTGATGGCTAACAATGTAGTTGAAGCTAATGATAACTTATATGGTGTCCAACTGCGATATCTGTTAGAGGCACAAATATATGGTAATAGCTCCAGGAAGACTTATGCAACCTCTAGCTTTGTTTGAGAAGGTGGGGGAAGAGATAACCATGAATTTCATTGAAGGTATGCCAAAATTGGAGGGATTTTCGGTGATTTTGATAATAGTGGATAGTGTGGCACATACTACACCCTCAAAATCCTTTATGGCAAAGACCCTCTTCACATGGTATATTATGGGACCAAGAGCACTCTAGTCTCATTAGTGGAACAACAGTTGGAGGAATGAGATGGGATATTGGGAGAGCTAAAAGGACATCTATTGAGCGCACAACAAATTATAAAGAAGCGGGCTAATGGGCATTGAAGGGATGTGCAACTCAAGGTGGGTGATAAGGATATTTGAAGATTCGACCCTACAGACAGAAGGCCTTAGCTTGAAGAAGAAATGAAAAGTTATCTCCACGATAACATGGGCCTTATGAGGTTGTGGAGAGGATTGGTGCCTCGGCGTATAGTTTGCATATGTCCCCTACGGAGCCAATGTAAGTGAGAGGAGTTTGCTCAACAATTGGAGGAGCTAAAGAAGTGTTAATCGAATGGAAGGATTTGCTCGACTATGAAGCAACATGGGAACCGTATCAGATGATTCAGCAGCAGTTTTGTTTGTTCCAACTTGAGGACAAGGTGGTTCTTTGGCAGGAGAGTATTGATGGACTAGCTGAGCCAGTCCAGCTAATCAACCAACAAGGGGGGACGGTCTAGCTGGTGGGCGGAAGTGTCCTGTGGACCTCACTAATGTGGGCGGCGGGCAAAGAGGGAAGGGGCTCAAAGGGGATTAATTCTATCTTTAATTACTTACCATAGAAGAATGTTTATTTAAGGAAAAAGGGCTGATTTGAATTCCTATTTGGTAGGGAATTAGGAAGGTTTATTTAGGGAAAGATGACTGATTTGAATTCAAATTTAAGATGGAATTAGAAAGGTTTATTTAGGATTAATTAGATTGTTTTATTTTCATTATGTGATTTTGTGTTTTGGAGGTAATTTTCTTTGGAGTTGTTCCTAGCAATGCCTAGGGTTTGTGGAGAGTCGATCTGCCTCTCGAGTAGAATATTAACTTGTATTTTGGTTTGTTGGAGAGTATTTTGCTCATTGATTTATACTGTGTTTTCTCTTAATTATTTTTTTTTTGTGTGTGGAGATCAGATTCCTATCAAAATCATAGGGGTTTATGTCAATGAGTTATCTAGAACTAGATCACAAAGTCCTCGCAAAATAAGAGCGAAATTTTTTGGTTGTTTTTAATTTATAATCTAATTTGTCTTTTGAAATTTTAACCAGAATATAAAGTTTTTTAATAGAGCTGGGGCATGAATTATTGGAGCCCACATTCACATGCGTCAATTAATTTACAATCAAATAATTTAGAAAACATTCTCTCAATTGGATAGTTAGGAGGAAAATTGATGCACAAATCAGTTATAGGTTTCTATGTAGAACTATATCCATGAACATATCTGATGTAGGCAAACTAAAAAGAAAGAGCCAAAAGAGGAGAACACTAGGACTAGTAGAACAAAACTCAATTCAAACTAGAATGCTGACATCCAAACAAACACCAAGACAAACGAAAGCCAAACAAACGAAATAAAATTAAAATTAAAAAACACTATCCTCAGAACAACCAACAAGCAGTTTCCTCATATGCAACGAAAAGTAGGTAAAATAAGATAAGTGCTTAAGGGCTTGCAAAACCAAGGGTCCACCACAGCTACAAGATCCAACGTCCAACAAAACTACTCTTGCAAATGTTATCAAATCAGCCAACAAACACCTTCTAATAGCTCAAGAAGAAAGATACAAGTGGAGTGAAACTTGCAGAGAGAAGAATATGTTTGAAGCCCAAGACGAAATTGAGAGGAAGAAGAGAGAAATGGAACAAGCTCTCAAGCTTTTCCAAGGAAGAAGAAACCCTCTGGTTTTGTAGAGACTTTTCTCAAATATTCAAAAACCATTCTTCTCTCAAAACATCTCCAATTTATAAGAGAAAAGGGGGCAGCCAAACAACCATTCAACCTCAAACAGAACCAAGCAGGTTAGGGGAACTAGAAGGCCAACATTTATTCCAGAACAACACCCGAAAAGACCACACAGAAAATCGGGTAAAGCAGCCACGGGATAAGCAACCAGAGGAACCAAAGGGGCAGCATAGGGGATCGAAACCAACAACCAGAGGGACCGGAATAGGCCACGGGAAGGAGAACCAGGAGGGAAAAATCGAAGAGACATAGAGAAAGGAAAATGCCAAATTCCACTCCACTTAATGAGCTAACAAGAGGAATAACTTTACATATTAATGAGCTAAACATCAGCTCAAGCAATTATGAGCTAGAACCAAGTAGCTCCCAAAGAACCCAGCCCAAACCCGAGCAGCCAAGACCCAATCGAGAAGCAACCAACAGCCCAAAGACCAAAGAATCCAAATAGTTAGCACACCCAAAGTTTGTCATGCACGAGCACTACCTACTCATGATCATTGGATGTTTTCCATCATAGGATAGTATAAAAAAAACCATAAAACTATAATATTCAAACTACAATAAAAAAATGAAAATAAACTTAAATTTGCATGCATCAATATCAGTTAACTTAAAGTTTCAAATCCCAAGATTGAGCTAAATATGTTTGTCATTAAATATGAGGAAGGGGATATGTGAAGTCATGATGATGCCCTTCCATCTGCAGTATTCTGTTTACAATAACATTACTTGTACTGTAGTTGGCCTGCAGCAATTGACAATATTGGGCTTAGGAAAGTGGAGGAAGAATTTACCGGAAGGGTTTGGAGACTAGGTGAGAAACTTTGTTAATATCATGCAGCCTCATCGCATTTTGCCTCGTCAGTGAAAGCAAAGGCTATGCATTCTTGCACCAAGGTTCAATTTTTTATTATTAAAGAGATGGAGGATGTTATCGAAAGAGGGGAAGAAGAAATAGGATAGTTCAGAGGAGAGTCGCATTAATTTGCCATTGTTGACATTTTTCACAACTTTTTTTTAAGTCTTGGCTTAAATAAGAACCAAGCACCATTTCATTGGGGAAGATGAATGGACTTGACCAGTAAAATTATAAACAATTAAGAACTGCATGAAATCTTATGTATCTTATATTTCATAAAATGGTTTCATTCTTATATGTTTTAATAATAATGTAATATTCAAATCTTGGTAACAACAAATATAACCCTTGTAATTTTAGAACTTCACTTGAAATTGAAATTGGTCATTTTAAAACGTAATGTTGCCAAATAATTTAAAAATTGCATATGACACCACTGAAATCATGATTTATTTAGGAGAAAAGGATCGAATTAATTCCCCAACTTTTTTTTTTAAGTATTAAAATAATCTCCAACTATATAAAAGTACCAATTTGGTCCCTTGAATTTTTAAACAAGAACCAAATTAGTCCTTCCTTGGGATCATTTAGGTTCCAATTTCAAAAAAAAAAGGACTAAAATAGGATTTTTAATTAGTCAGGGACCATTTTGTTCTTTCATAAAAAGTGATAGGATCATTTTGATCCTTATCTCATTTATTTGGGCACGCAATATTATAGTACATGAAATGAATCTGAACTCAAATAAATGTGCTGTATATCACAGAAGATATCATTTTTTTTATTCTGGAAACTTCTGAGTTTTTTATGTTATCTTGCTCGTGTCTACAGGACCCAGAAGGTTTCTGTGGCGTCAAACGTTATGGAGATTCCAAAGTGAGGAGGTGATGTCTCTCTTTGTTTACTTCTTCTTCTTCCTCTCTCTCTCTCTCTCACACACATTGTGTTTATTTTTCTCATGCCTTTTTTTAGTAAGGCTGGTGTTGTTTATGTGCATAATTTTATGCATTCAATAATATATGCTGAGTAAACAAATTAAAAATGTTTTGAGTGAAATTCTTCTTTTGTAAAAAGATTGTCCAAGAGATCCTAAAGTGGCCAAGTGCACACAAATTAATAATTATAGAAACAATTTGATTTAACATACGTTGTTATGTGCACACCATGCATTTTTATCTTGAGATTATATGGATAGTCAAATTAGTGGAAAATTGGCACCTTTTTTATTTCCAGAAGTTTCCATCTAGGTCCTGTAGCCTTTTCTCCACTGTTCGAGTTTTTTTTTTTTTTATAAATCCTTCTCATTCTTTCCTATTGAATGATATAAATGGTGTTAGCTCACGATTATGTAACTGTGCTCATTCATTCATATCAAGTTATAAAAGTGGTATTAACTCACCTATATGTAACTATTCTCATTCATTCCTATTGAGTGATATCATATTATGTAACTGATCTCATTCATTGAGTGATGTCATATTTATGTAACTTTTTGTTCTTAACTTCTGGTCTAGTTACATCTGTTTTTACATTTCCTGTATATGCCTTTCATATTGATTCTATCTTGGTTGTTAATATTGCATCTTTTATTATCTATTGTATTTGAACAGACCAATTAGGTTACTTTTTTATAATAGAATTTAGGAGGCACTCTTCCCATAGTTTCTTTGATACAAACATTGAGCATTCTATTCATCTAGGTTTTATTCTACATCCATTTGAAAATTCTCATTTTATGAAATTAGCTTAGATATATTCATTTCTTTGGTGCTAAAGACTTGGATTCATACAACTTAGCCGTTTTACTATAGTTTATAGAACTATCTTTTAATTTTTTAATAATTATTATTATTATTTATATTCTTGTTTAATATAATAGCTCCGGACTGTAGATTAAGGTGAAAATCTGATTTATTATTTGATTGCTGTTTGATTCTAATTTATCCTGGCCAAATATGTATTGAGAAGTGACTCCATCTATACAAAGGGATGGTTTGTAACTATGTTGTCTTGTGCTGTATGCCAAAGTTATGTGTCTATATAATATATATATTGTACTTGAAAAATTGATTAACATATATTTTGTTAATTTCAAATAAATGGTTGCATTCGAGGTTAATTTTTTTTCTACCATATTGAAAAGCCACAGGGCTATGTTGGTTGCACAGCATATATACTTATTTCCACCGGACTATGTTTGTCCTTAAAAGGTAAATTTTATATATTAATGTTATATATCATCTTCTTGTACCGCCTAAGATTAAATTAATAAGATATGTATGTGTTATTTTCTTCTTGAGCAAATTATAAAATGTTTTTCAAAACTATTGCCTTACCTGGAAATATGATTTGAAACTTTTTATCTACTTTTAATTTGATGTTTGAAAAGCTCTCATCAGAAGGGAATGCTTGCTCAGATTTTAGGTCATTAGCATCCACAATAAGAGGATGGACATTCAGTCCATTTGATGTAGGACTACAATTCTTGCAATGGTTTTATTAAGAATTTGCACAACTTATTGATTATAGAGATAACAACTAGAACTATTAGCAAATAAAACGATGAATCAAAACTTAAGAGCGGTCACTTTCGTTTAGGCTAAGTTGCATGTAAAGAGATTTGAATCAACAAAATATCATAGGAAAAACAATACCATGCAAAGTAGTAGTTTTCAACGAAAATCCCTAGTATAACAATAAGATTAGAAGCAAGTGAATGCACTCAAACCCTTACGTTTACTAAGCTTAGCAGAATCGGGCAAACCCGACCGTCATGACTACATTCAAATCACAATAAATGATTAGACTTAAGAAATACAAGAAAGGAAAATTAGAAGACCTTCGTCAAGGATCGGTTGTAATCCTCCACTCGACGATCTCTAATTGCTCTTCGATAGCTTCAACCAAGGTGTCCAATATGTGTTCTATGTAGTCCTCAACCGTATGGTCGATCCTTGGGTTGACGTCAAAGAAGGTTAAATGGAGAATGTGCACGAAGCTGTGTTCGTCGTACGCAAGTCCGTAGTCAGTATTGGGATCGGCCATTCATGAATGCTAGATGATGAATTCTTCCAACGATTGCTAGTAATCTTGAACTCCGTTGAAGAGAAAGAAGTTTCTCTTAAAGTGGAGATGATGGAAAGTGGCTGGCCAAGGGGGAAGGGAGAATAGGGAGTTTGTTTTAGACTTGAGAGAGGGAAGGGCTTAAAACCTGAAATTAATTTTAGATTTTGGCAAGGAGGGGTTTGCAATTTGAAACAATTCCAAGGGGCTAGGGCCGGCGGTTTGGGTGGAAACTGTTGGGGGGGGGGGGGGGGGGGGGGGGGGGGTTGGGGTTGAAAGGGGTCGGGTGAGCAAGGAGTGAAGAGGGTTGGGTTCAACCAATGTAGAAGAACTTATGTGGTGGTGGTGGAGAGAAGGAGAAAGGCTTAGTAAGGGAGAAACCGTGGGTATGATGGGGCTGGCGGTGGTGGAAGGAGAAAGGAAGAGATACGAAAATAGAACCACGAACCCGACTCGTCTAGGTTGGTGGGTGATGTGTGATTCTCCCTCTCCTAGAGATCTTTCTCCAATTTCTCAAGCTCTCACAAAAACTCATGCAAGGGGAAGGAATATTTTAATCAATCATTCATTAACTTGCAAAGAAGAACAAGGGAGCTATAAAGCCCCTTACAATGACTCAAACATAAAGGACGACAATGCCTTAGGGCTTACATACGACATCCCTTAATAAAAGGGTACAACGGGAAACTAAATAAATCAAATACAATATGACATCAAAAAAATAAGAAAATATATAAAACAAATAAAAAATACAATGACTCAATCGTGGTCGTAGATCGGCGGCCACGTCTCTGATAAACCTTCCATGATCTGATGTCCCCATCACCATTCCATCACTATTGATTAATCGAAGTCAATGCTATTGTTTGAAGAGGCAGATACCACGTCTTTGAAACTTCGGCCATATGCATCAACATCATAAGAAGGCACAATTTCCATGACGGTCTATATATAGCACTAGATTCTGATAGCTTTCAAGATTTAAACTAGGGAGGAGTAAAAAGCACCAATTTTATGCAAGTCTGTGATCATTTGTTTGATCCCCATTAACTTGATTGTTGGGACCCACAAAAGATGGTTTTCTCAATTTAAGATGAGCATTAAAGCAATTGAAATATTTGTGATAAAAATTTTTGCATGATGAACAATTGAAAGATATGCCCTTAAATTTAACCTTCTTTTAATAACCACTTGATGAGGAAACTATTCAAATATGCCTCTCTAAAAGAATTGTAATGCCCATTTCAGCATCCACTTGTAAATGTGTACCAAAAATAGAAACAAAAGGATATAAAATAGATTGGTTAAAATACTGAACTCAAGATCGTGGAAAAATAATCCAACTTGGAATTATTGGTCATTTCTCAGAAGTTTCAAAGTGTAGTTTCCACTTAAGCACACATAGAAGAATCTACTGGAATATAGCCTTGATTAATCTACTTACTAAGATAATTTGTTGCCTCAGTCAATGTGACCAATAGAGTAATCACTAATCATCAATTAAATATGAATCAAATTTGAATCTATGAATAATCTCAAGATTGCGATGAACCCAGGGAAACTCTTCCCCACTATAGAGAAGAAAATGGAGCCACAAACTTAGAAATTTCAGCCTCAGGTGATGGTAAATATAAGCTTTAAGTGGGTTAAATTGTTTGGTTTGCGGAAAGATAAGCTATTATAAGCTGAGAGATTATTTTATTTCATTTTGGCGTATGCTCATTTTCTAAACCTATCATGGCCTTCTAATATTAAATAAAGCATGAATTAGTTTACTATTATAACTTAATTATGATGAAATTTAAAAAAGAAAATGGATTTGGCAATGGCTTGAAGGGGGATACTCAGTGGCAACAGCAGGCTGTAAGGATAACCACAAATTATAGCAAAAAGTAACGTAGCAGTAATTGTTGGAGAAGCTGAGAGTTTTGGAAAGAGGAGTCGAAGAAGCTGAGCCAATGAGTTGTACAGTGATGGAAGGAGTACATGGGAAAGAGACAATTGAGCGCGTTCTTCTTATCTTTTGGTCCTCTTAAGTCCTAAGCCAATAAAAGCGATCTAAAAATTATGTCTTAAGATATGTCAAAATAGCTTCTTTGATTGCATTTATGGGCCTAAGTCCAATCAAACAACCCCTATGTCTAAAGTCAGTTGTATTTTCCTAGAATTGTGGACGGAATACAAAAGCTTATAAAGGGCTTTCTAATTGTGTAGGATTCATTTCAAACAGTCGTTGACATTGTGGTAGACTTAAAATTTTTTGGGCACTTCCCAGAAACATTATGAAAACAGGAAATATTATTATGTGCGGACGCCGAACATGTCCGGAGGTGAATGAGGAGGTGTCACATCGATTGTGTGCATTGCATGATGTGGCACCTTCTCATTTGACTACGAACGGTTTCGACATCCGCACGTAATAATTTCTCTGAAAATAGTCACCATGCAATCAATTACACTCTAACTCTAGCTTGTATTTTAGGTTCTTTTATTATTGTATCCCTCACTAGTCACTCTCATTTGATATTATTGTCTTACGCATTCATAAACTTTTTACTTCGCTAATTCAACCCTTTTAGCACCAACCTCCTAGAACGTCATTGATTGTTTTTGTCATTATAAATTATGATATTCGGCAAATCTTGAAAATGGATGATGATGACAGACACCAAACAGTAGGATAAGCTTGCTGAAATGAACGGGAAAGTATGGACATAAAAATTATGTTTTCAATTTTTTTTTGAAATGATAGATGCAACATCGAATGCAAAAACTAGGTTGCGATTGCAGCATGATGACGCTGAATAGTTTCGATCCATGGTTGCTTCCTTTTTGGCTCACCTGAAAATATTTTCAAATTACATGGCAGTGAACCTGAATAGTGTCGTTGGACTATTGAACATGGAATACAAGACCAAGATGTTTTCATTTGTCCGAATCACCACATCTATTTTGATTTTAGCTGAATATAGAATGCCCCAAAAGATTATGCAAAAGTGGTATGTTAATTTTTTTTTTAAGTGCTTTTCTGAATCTATAAATATTCAAGTTCTCAGGATAGCTTGGTCTTATCACCAATCAAGTCTGTTTTCGTCGGGATTAAAGTCTGTACTTTAAAACATATTTTTCTTGAAATGATGTGCCTTTTTTTGTGGCTCACTCTACATATCAAAGAAGTACTTGCGGCTGTATTTCTTCACACTGAAATCATAGTTAAATTTACAATGGAAATAACAAAACCTAGTCATAAATTAATTGAAATTTAATAATTTTTTTTGTTTTTTGCATAGATCTTTCCTAGTTTTCATTCTTTTTTTTTTTCGCTGAATATTTAAATAAAAATTTAACTCTTCATAGATTACGATGGAGAAAAAAAATCATATAACCGGCCTGACGTAGTAGGATAAAGGCTTGCTTTTTGTTGTATTTCCCAATAGCCTACGCCTTAGTTATTGCCCCCTCAAAACCTCACTCACCCTCAGAGCAATTATCAGGCAAGCAAAATGCACATAAAGAAAGGTGCAGACATTTTTTTTATATATTCTGTTTACCCCCCCATTTTCTGGCATACCAAATAATTTTTCCCACCATCCCTTTCTTTTTATGCTTTGATGTTATGGCCTGATAATCAAATTCCATTGAATTTTTCAATAGGCACAACTTAGTAAGGTTGACTCTGGCTTGAAAGAGCTTGGCCCATCTGTTGAAAAGCTGAAGAAAGATAGCAAAAATATGATTTTGAGAGCTAGTTTTGGAGAGGAAGAATTGCAGCGTGGCCGAACTAAAATAAGGTTTATCGGGTCTCATTTTGAAAAACTATCTTCACTGGAATTATAGGAGGAGACATGATAGCATTACTGATCACTAGTGACTGTTTTTTTTTTTCATAGGGATGCAGGTAAAGAAATCCAAAGGCTGGTCAAATCCATTTATAAAATCGAATCACAAGCAGCAGGTGTGAACTGTGTAGCTTATTATGTTGGTTATGGTTAGGAGTGAAAAAGATCTGATTCAGTGCTAGGTCATTTGTGTCATGGATAAAAATGAGTCGATTTTAAGCCGGCTCCAATTTGTATTGAGCCGGATTGAAATCATTTATCTTTCCTTGTTTATTTTTTTAGTCTTTTCCAGCCAGGTTGGTTTGATCCAGTCCTAGTTCAAAAGATGGGAATATTATTAGGTCCGGATACCGGGCGTAGAGATAGGTCCAGACGTCAATAAAATATCGACACGTGGCGTGGATATTCAATATGTTTAATGTGTCTGTGGAACTTCAAGCCAAGCGCAGGTAAAGTGCAGTTAAAGCATAGGTAAAACACAACTAAAGCGCAGGTAAAGCGCAAGTAAAGTGCACAAAAAAGCGCAACTAAAATGCACTCCACGTGTCAAGTTTTTAGTGGATGTCTGGACGTATCTCTACATCCAATCTCCGTACATAATAATAAAGATGAGACCTAGACAGAAATTTGATTCATGATTCTGCTCGTTTGGCTGGATTGAAACTTGATCCGAGCCACAAATCAGTTCAAATTTATATTATTACTTTTTATTTTCGGGCTAAAGTATGAACCCTAGTCATAGTTAGATTTTTGAATCCAGACGTTTTTATTCTCATTAAAGAATTTGATCCGCAGATGTGATTGATGGATTGCGAGTAATACCTGGCAGAGATGCCCTGAAACTTCGAGCCGAAGTAAGTCACAGATTTGAAGATTTCAGTTTCAGTATAATGAAGATTTTTTTAGTTTCTCGTTCCTAATTCAATTTCATGTAGATTGCTGCGATGACTTCTGATCTGAGACAACAGAGGCGTGAACTGGACAGAAAAATCTTGAAAATATCAGAACATGGCATCCCTGTATGATTAAACGAACGCTATCTTCTGTCCTTTGCCTCTTCGAGTTTTACGCCGTTTTTTGCTTTGTGCACAATAGAGAAGCTTTGGTAACTGACTCCCAATTTATCCATGAAAAGAAATTCTTCTTGTGTAATAATATAACGAATTAATATCTGAACGAACTTCCACCTTTCTGCTTTCAAGTTTTCCCTGCATTCGTTAACAGTATCTGATCATTATCGGTAGGGCTACAAATGAATTCAATCGAGTCAAGTAGGTGCTTGCTAATAATGAGCTTGTTTATTATTAGCTTCTTCAAACTTGGTTCGAACTTGATTCAAACTTTTCTGTTTCAGTTCAAGTTTGGTTCATTTAAAAAATATATATATGTTCATGTTTAGATTATATTTGATTAATATTTTATTTGTTTATGCCCGTAAATCGAGCTTACTAACAAACAATATGCTCGTGAATATATATAGTAAGTGTTTTCAATCTATCAAATAAGCATGATGAAATTTTTTTTTTATAAATATGAACAAATATTTCTTGTTTATAAACAAATTCATTATGTTGAATAAAAATATAATTAATTTTTTATATAATAAGAATAATTTATTAGAATAAAATTAAAAATTATGTAAAAATATATAAAATAAAGATTTAGTCAAAATTTTTAATGAGCTTACGGGTTTTAAAATAAGTATTAAATGTGTCTGATTAAAATTATTCTTAATGTCAGCTTATATTGCTAAAAAATTGCACTTTATTTGTCAATGCCTAGACCATTGAATTGATTAATTCTTTATCTAACAATCAAGATAATTCATATATTTTTTGTTAAATTTCATCTCTCCAAAATTAAAATAAAAATGTAAAATTGAATAATCATCTGTATTTTTGCAAGCTGGTAAATTGAATGCAAATAAACTTCTGTCAGAGCTAATTTTCAAGCAATTCAATTGATAATGGCTGGTAAAAAGAATAAGAGGGGTAAACCTCTCAAGAAACAGACGAGAACATAAATAGGGTATACGTTTCTTATTAAAAATATAAGAAACCAGACAATATTATAATATGTGCATCTTTGAAAATTAAAATCATTATACACCAGTTTCAAATTAATAAACATGAAAAGCATGCAATCAAATTCATACAAATAATGAATTACTTTCTTTTACAAAAGAAATAAACGATAAAAAATATACTAAAAAAATATTAAAAAGTCATTCTCGAAGACATTTGAATTATCCTCTCCAAAACTAAAAGCATCTTATTACTACCCTTTTACAATTCTATCCTTACAAATCAATTTAAGATTATAACACTGTTTATGTCCATTATTAATTTATCATTTTTCACATAGACATGCTGAAGGACGTGTCCGACAATTGTCGCACACTCTCTATTTTGATCTTATGAAACTTTCAGCTCACTTTGATCTATTGGTTGAGAGCATTGACTATCAACCAAGAGGATTTGGATTCGAGTCTTGTGTATGTGATGTGTGTGTGAGTGTTTGTCTTAGGCTTCGTTTAGGACGGCTTTCTTACTGTTTCTTAAAGCAACTTTCTAGTATAAAAATTCTAATTTTTATACTAGAAAATTATTTTAAAAAGCAATAAGAAAGCCGCCCCAAACGAAGCCTTAATTAACCTAAATATCTCTCCAATAAAATATTATGAAATTTTAGACAAGTTACTTTCCTTCCAACTATAAAACATTACGCACACAAGCAGTGAAGAGTATCTACTTTCTATTTAGGGGCTGTTTGGTTGCTTGAAAAAGAAATACAGTGTAAAGTAAATACAATGTAAAGTAAATGCAATACATTCTAAATACTTTGAACATGTTTGGTTGTATGTAAAATAAACGCAGGAGAATTGTTTCCCTTGTTTGGTTAGATATATCCAGAGTAAAGTAAAAGTATTTTTTTTGTAATAATTTCTTTTAGCATTAAAATAAATATATTTATAAAAACAGTGTGTTTATAATAATTTGTATTATTTGGTGTTATAATTTTTTTTATATATTTAATTTATTTCAACTAATATTTCCATATTTAATTTATTTCAACTAATATTTCCATTATTTCACAAGGAAAAAAGTTTTGGGCAAGGATATTATGATCCAACTTGTGATCAGAATAAATCTCTGTTCTAATAAATGAATTCCCAAAATTTCATGAAACGATCCGATTCAAATTTTTAAAATAACATTTGTATATTGGAAGGTATATAAATTGAAATAAATATACAAATTTCATTCATATAGCAAGATTGATTTTACCTTAAATTTATTTTTCTTTCCCGTTTCAGTCGTTTCAGTTTTAAGAGAAGAAAACTAATATAAAAAGAAATATGTTCATTTACAAGAGAAATAAAGCAAGTGCAATAAGTTGGTTCAACAAGAAAGAAAACTCCGTCAGATGACATAATTGACAAAACAAACATTTAACACTTCTTGTCTTGAAGATGAACTATATATTGCTGCAGCTTTTCAAATGGGGAAGAGTAAGAACAAAAACAGAGGAAGAAAAATTACAGAAGAAGAAGAACAAGAAGAATAAAAAAATAAAAAATAAATAAATAAAAGAATGGTAAAAAGAAGAAGAAGAGGAATAGGAATAAAAACAAGAAAAAGAAAGAAGGAAGAGAATTTACCACTTCCTGTTGTCTTCGGCCAAGAAAATCACAGAAGGAAAGAGCCGGCAGCAAGCTTCTACGGGAGGGAGGAGAAACGTAGGAACGAGAGAGAGGGCTGGTTTTACACGCTGTGGAGGCGGATGGAGTGGGTTACGAACTGCCACGAGAAGGCTTAAGAATCGGGTTTAAACTCTACCCTAACTGCCCCCTTTAGATCGTGTGAAGCCATGCCGGGACTAAGGGCCGTATTTGAAAGCGCTTGAAGGATTAATTCAGGATGTGATGCTCGGTACGTGCTTTGATGAGATCGACGACGAGTTCATCATGTGCTCGAGTGGCGTCGCGTTGGGAGCGGTTTGGGACGGAAGGCCGTATCCATCGTCATTGCAAGCAGTGCAGCCGTATCCATCGTCAGAATGCAGAAGAAATGGAGATGGAGAAGTGGCGAGCGAGCAAGAGAAGAAATGGAGAGGTTGAGTCGGCACAGCGCTCGAATCACTCTCGCAGGTTCCGTCGACGCCAATCGCTGGCTGCGACTTCTCTTCTCCCTGACTCATCTCACCTTCGCCGGCGAGCTTCGACTTGAACGCAGCGAGCTACGCGACGAGTGAATGGTTGTCGCGGCCGAGAGGATTTTGAACCCGCTCAAATCGAGCGGGTTTCAAAATCGTGCAAATGGCCGCTCGAAATACACGGTTAATGCTTCCGAGGAATTATTAAAGTTCCGCTCAAAACAAACCAAACGAATTAATTTATTAAATGCAGGTAAATAAATTACTTTACACGCTTAATTCTGCATACCAAACAGCCCCTTAATTCGTTGTTGAATGGCCGCTTAACTTGGCTGTGTCTATACTAACAAAAAATGTAGAGATAACAGGGCAGCAGCAATTTCCTTACCTCATTACTTGAGACTATATAAGAAGTTTAAGAAGGCAGAACCTTCAAGATTATATCACTACTTCCTCATCTGCGTTAATAGCTCAGCTGGGGGCCTTCCAGCACTGGAGTTACCAGCACCAAACGCAATGCTACTAAAACCTCCAAAGCCACCTGAACAAATGCACACCGAATTATGTTTTATAAAGAGAATGAATGACATACAATACATAGAAGTTGCGAATGGAACCGTCGCTAAGGGTGTGCATTGCTTGGATAAAACCAAAAAATCAAATCGAATAACTCTTATTTAGTATGATTCAGTTGTTGAACTATAATTTTAATTTTCTTTGAATTTTTAATACTGGCCTAGTTTTTTTTTTTTTTTTCTAAAGTTGATCAATCAAAAATCAATAAAACTCATAAATTGTAAGAAAAAAATGACAAGGATCAAAGTAAATACTATTTACAACTGCATAGGGAAAAATCATAAAATTTAACAAAGATTACATCATATTCTTCATAATACATTATTTAAGCTAAAGATGATTAAGGTCATTACTAAATTTAATTATATTTTGGTTATATCAAAATAAAATCAAACTAACCAAACCAAAGTTTGGTTCAGTTTATTTCAATTAGGAAAATAGATTTAGGCTTTGTTTGGGACGGCTTTCTTACTGCTTCTTAAAGCAACTTTTTAGTGCAAAAATTTTAATTTTGTACTAAAAGCCTGCTTTAAGAAGCAACAAAAAAACCGTCCCAAACATAGCCTTACTCAGTTCAAAAATTTTTATATAATTAAAACCAAATGATTTAGCTAATTCATAAATTAAATCATTTAAACTGACCAAATTACACATCCCTAGGCTGGAAATTTTCCCAACCCAAAGCCAGTCAAAATCTGAACACATTAAGTTACATTAACCTTACAAATACGTGCATTTTGGTGCTCACTGTTCCCAAAAAGAACAGAAAAAAAAATTATTTATTTATTTATTTTTCTAAATCCCTATACAAAAGAACTTGCAGAGGATGGGAATCAATCAATCATATTTATATGGTCCAAGTTCTGGAAGAACACCACTGAATGAATAATTTTAAAAATCTGCTGGTGGCATCAGTTAAGGGGAAGGAGGCTGATAGAATTTAACAGATCGAAATTCTATAAATTCAAAACCGCCGCAAGGTTCAAAACCAGTTGAATATGGAAATTTGAAAAGAAACTGAATTAACTAGCTATGGGTTATCCTCAATATTCTTCTACATTGACTTGTTCAAAAAGCTTAGGCCACCAACAAAAAAGTGCATCACATAAAAAATGGTAGTGGTTTTGTGTTGGTAACTAATTCTACCTGACTTTATTTCCTTACAGGAAGAAGGCCTATTTTTTGTATTCATGAGTGCCCCCTTGCTAACAGAATATTAAAAAAAAAAATCAGAAAAAATAAGATATCCTGAAAATTTTTAGCCATGATGAATTTCAAATTCATTGAAATTACTTTAAGATTACCCAAAGCATATTCAATGAGTTTGAAATCCATCCTGGCCAACTTTGGCTACAGTACCCTTATCCAATTTTTTTCCCCAAAAAGAAAAAAAAAAACTCCCTACACATTATCAAATAATTTATTTATTGACTAGGTCAATCGTCGAGGAGATGGAGGAAAAATAATATTAAAAAAGATACCTGTTGCTAAGCCACCACCAGAGCTGCCTCCAAATCCTCCACCAGCACCAGTGCCAGCAAACCCACCAATATTGGAGGCAACACCAGCAAAGCCACCCCCACTTGCAGCACCAGCAAATCCGCCCCCAGTTGCAACACCAGCAAAGCCACCCCCGGTTGCAGCACCAGCAAAGCCACCTCCAGAGGCAACAACAGCAAAGCCACCAGTATTGGAGAAGCCTCCGCCGCTTCCAGCAGCTGAAGCAAAACCAAACCCTGGTGAACCAGTACCTAGCTGTCGTGACTGCCCGAAAGAACCAAGAACTGAACCAAGTGCCTGTTGTCCAGATCCAAGCTGTGCTGGTTGTCCAAAGCCACTGAATCCACCAGAAAGACTGCCGGTTAAACTTGAACCAGTGGACTGTGACAAGTGCGGCGATTGAGATTCTGGGAGATTGAAAGAAGGTGGGCGGAAGAGCAGCCCAGGAGAGGCACTCCATGAAAGCTGCGGACTAGCATTGCCTGTGCTAGCTGGCAAAAACGAACCACCAAAAGGATTTGGCTTTTGGGCATTGGTGGAAGGGGTAGCTTGCAATGCAAAACCGCCAAGTGATTCCAAGTTCAGCATGGAGTTTGTATCCAGAGCCTCCTCTTCCATCTCATCCTCCTGGGAAAGGTTAGCATCCAAGTTCTCCATGGTCATGATGCTTGAAGACGTCGCCATGCCAGACTCAGTCAGTGGCGGAAAACCAGATCCAGCAGGCAACACATTATCATTGGTTGTTGACGGCAGACTGGACTTCTCTATCGGAGGTCGTGCTACACTGGTTGCAGGAATCTGTGATGTGGGTTGTTGTGACTTAGAATCATTTGTATTGTCAGTCCCCACATTGTCGCTGACAGATGGATGTAGACCAACTTCTTTTTTGGGAGGAAATATATCACTGACAGAGGCCTGTGATGTATCTGTTTTCAGTTTTGAACTAATTTTACTTGGAAGAGAACTAAGCTCCTTTGGTTGACCATCTGTAGCTGCCTTATTAGTTGTTTGTAATGTTGCATGTTCCAATTCAGAACCAATTTTATTCAAGGATAAAGAATCCTCGGATGCAGGTACCTTTGCCAGAGATGGCATAGACTTGGACAAGATCTCATTTGAAAATGAAGTGGGAGCGTTAGATATTGTTGGTGATAAAAAAATATTTGGCGGCATAGAATTCCCAAACTGAAAGGATGAAAGACTAGAGGAGGTTAAAGAAGCAGTAGCCTGTGATATGGATTCTGATAAAGTACTTGAAGAAAATGTCAGTTTCTTAGAGCTTTCTTGTGCTAAATTAGCTTGAGCGCCCACTTCATTTTTTAGGCTAGTGCCTTGGTTTAATTGACTCCATGTCTCAGTTGCAGATGTAGTCTTCAAAGGTGAAACATTGCCGGAGGAGAACTTCATGTGAGTGGAAACAGATGTTGGTTTGGATGCTAAAGCTGTTTTTGTTGCAGGACTACTTGAATTGTTCGATGTAGATGATGCACCCATGTTCAGCATAAATGGTGAACCAAACTTTACGTTGTTGTTGCTATTAGCGTTGCTAAATATTGATGGTGTTGCAAATGAGGATGGTTGAGTACCAGCACTTTGAAACAACTGTGAAGAAATTGAATTTGAACTCGTATTGGGTTCTGAACGCTGATCTGAAGTATCTTTTGCCCATCTAAATATGGGCTTGGACTGGGCATCTATTACTATCTTAGAAGATTTCTCTTGAATACCTGAACAAGGTAGTGAATGACTGGAATTAGAATGAAAACTGTAGGCATACAGATGTGTAGTGCTTGCTAAGCTCCTATGTAGACTGGTTGCAGAGTTAAAAAAAGACCGATCTTAAATATTACCTCTATTTGGAGATTGTTCAAGGGATTGAGAGTTACTATGTATTGTCTTTGACAGAAAAGATGCAGCTTCGTTACTTGATCGTTTGGTGATGCCAAAGTATTTGGACTGAGAATCAAAGGCTTTAGAAGAGGCGCTAATGCCAGACTTCTGGGCAATGTCAAAGGCCTTCACTTGAGAATCAAAGACCTCTTTAGCTTCCCTGAATGCTATATCTAAATTTGATCTAACCTGTTCCTTTGTAGAAGTCCTTTTTATTGTGGTTCTTGATGGTTCAAAATGTGCCCAACTCTGCAGAAGAGATCATATAATTGTCAAGTGTAGGCCAGATTCTACCAGGACAGATTTTTGCATTTTTACATATGACCATATTATCTGATGGCCTGCTTATTTTTCACCACAAAATCTATCCATCTTTCCATCAAGTCTATGCGCCGCACATTAAAGATCGGGATAACAAGACCAAGGCGATATGATATTCAAAGATAAAGTGACATTCAAGCAAATGGTGCAATTACTACAAAAACTTATGTTCAATTAATTCAACTGAAAGCTAAATTTTTTGCTTGAAAATCTTTTCCATTTATAAGAATTCCTAATCAATAAGCATAAAGTAGACATTCAGTTATAAAATACATAATCTAACTAGTCTAATACAAAAAACTAGTAAGAAGCCAATGTGCCCCAATTACATCTAAAGCATTACCATCAACGAGGCTAAATATTCGGATGGTTTTCTTGAACTGACAGAATTTGCATTATTAACCAGTTGTAATGAAAAGTTATATAAAAAACTTTTAAAGTCGAACATGATGAGAAAAATTACCTTGTCCAGTGAGCCTCTTTTTCTCCTCGCAGACTCTAATTTGCAAGCGTTCACATTGTTTGGAACACAGTTCCAGGACTGTTCCTTCAAGGCTGACGCTGATGACAGTGAAGTTTTCTTGGAAGAATACGGCAATAGGTTGGAACTTTTAAGATCTGGAGACATGAAAGCATCAGTTTTGGGATCAAGGCCAATTGATTCAAATAACTCCTTAGTGACATTTCGCTTTTCTGGAGTGGATGAGCTTATATTTAGCACAGCCATCTGCTTTGAAAGGCATTCAGAGAGCTGCTCAGCAGCTGACAGTTGGGAGTTTACGGTACTGTATACACTATGCAATGATTGAGTTCCTCTGCAAAAAGAAAATTCATTAGAATCAAGCAACACCCCACAGTTTTAACATTTCATCAATATAGATCTGAAACAAAGAATTAACGTTAAGGAAAATATACTCGGTTGGGGGCCCTTGATTTTGCATGATATACAACAGCTAGATTTAAAATTCAAAAGGTAATTCATTACAAGCTCTTCATCCTAAGGATTATGAAACACCAGATCATTCCATAAAATCTTGAGTCCTTTTTTAAGCCAATATACAATTAAAAATGAAATATATCTTAGGTCTTGTTCGGATCATAAAGTTTTCGTTTTGTTTTATTTTTGTTTTGATTTTATTTAGTTTCCGTTTACACTTGGAGCAAAAACATATATATTAAGATGATCTACATATTTTCTATTTGCAGAATCAAGAATGTAAAAATTGTTTGGAATCAAAACACAAAGAGACCAAATATTTATATATAATATCAACAATAAATAATCATAACTAAATAATAGTTAAACCATAACTAATTTAAGTTAGCATGCTAATGATTAATTAATAGAAAGGTATCAGGTTAATTAATATTTAATAATACGAATTTTGGCTAATTATCACACAAAATCCAGAATGATTCCTAATTAACCATAAAAAAATATTTAATTTATTTTTACAATAAGTAATTAATTGAGAAGCATCCCATGCCGAATTAACATAATTTAATACAAGTAAAACCTAAGTGAATAGGAAATTATTAATTAAACCAGTCAGTTATTAGTTGAATAATTATTCCATATTCAATCAGGTAAATTAAAACTACTAAAATATTAATGAATCTTACTCAACCCTATTTAATTGCGAAGGAGGCAACCCCTAAGACGGCTGAAAAACCTCACTAAATTGTTGAATCAATGGTTGTACTGAAAGAGGAAGATCCCCACCTTTCTCTATTATGATCCCTCCAGCCTATGTAGTTCCATCAAATAACCTTCCCCATGTCCTGTATGCTCATCTCCTTAGTTTTAAGTGATATCATGGCTTTGGTGAGCCCTGCATCTCCCATGATCACTACCCTTCTCCCTTCCACCATCAGCTCCATTGTCAATGCTCCCCAATTGACCATGGTGTCTCCCAAGGCCTGCAGCCACTTCATCCCCAGGTTGACATCAGTACCTAACTCAGATGGGAGAAAATCCTCCATCACTTGAACCAATGGTTTAAAATTGCGCAATATGAGGCTCGCCTTGAGGTCCGTCTTTGCGCAATTCTAGTAAAAAATGTCTCGATGCTTACGCCTCGAGTTATTTTTATAAGGCTTGCGCCTCAACTTGGTTGAGGCCCGCCTCGCCTCACTAGCATGAGGCTTACGCCTCAAACTATATATATTAAAACTTACATAAATCTTGAAGTAAATGCCCGACATTGGACTCTATAGGAGAGGAGGAAGGGGAGAGAGCAGTTCATCATAATGATGATTCAAATGAAGAACCCCTGTGTTGATGACTTATGAGTTCTTATGTGATATGTCATTGCTATTTAATATTTATTTTTGAAAATTGGAATTATATGTTAATAAAAAGAATACTGGGATTTGGGAAAGATAGAATTTTGAGTTGAACTATATTTCATATTGTCTTATAATTGGGATATATTGATTTCACTTCATATCTTATGCTTTTTATGTTTTATATTATTCACTCATTAGTATATAAAAAATTTATCATTTTATGTTTACGCAATCTTTTGATTTTGAGGCTTACGTCTCGCCTCACGAATGAAAAACGCCTCAATACCCGAATACGCAATTTTAAACATTGCTTGAACCCACTGTATGATCAACACTTCTCCCCTACATAACCCCTAACCCATCTCCACCTTCCCTATACCCATCATCACTCCATAACATCCTGTATCCACAAATGTCACCCCCAATTGGTTTACGACCTGGTTGGATATGAAATTATGGGTAGCCCCACTGTCAATCAACACCACCATCTCCCTATATGTTATTTCCCCCTTCACACATTCATGTTATGATTCAGAGTGAATCCCACCACAAAATTCAGGGAGACCTCCATCACAACAAATGCAGCTTCCCATACTCTCATCTCCCTCTATTTCCTCGTCATCACAGACGGTGAGAACCTGAAGAGTTCAATCGCTACACTTGTGCCATGGAGTATACTTCTCATCACATCTGAAGCATAGTCCCTTTGCCATCTTCTCCTACATCTCCCTCTCCGTCAATCTTTTGAAGTTCCCCCCACTTCCTTCTCCTGTTGGTTTCTCCTTGGGAGTCTCATTAATGTTGCATGATGCAGGCCCCTTAGGTGCTAAAAGAGTGGTCCTCCTCCTGTAAGACCCCCCTGAAATGCTGCTCCTAGCTCCCCTCTCATGATATCTCTGATTTTCCACCCGTTGTGCCAACTCCATGGCCTTTCCCAAGTCAGGAGGCCTCATGACCTTCACTGCAGCTCTGATCTTTGATTTGAGCCCATTCAAGAAGTTCAACTCCAATGTCGTCTCTAAAAATCGCTCCACTCAACTGGCCAGATGCTCAAATCTCTCTCGGCAGTCTGCCGCTGATCCGTCCTGCACCAGTGCAAAGAATTGATCATAAAAGTCTCATCCCCTGATAGTTTGGAAACATTCTATTAAACAGTCTTTGAACTCTCTCTAGCTCCGAAGGGGCCTCCTTTGGTCTCTCCACTGGTACAATGATAGTTCATTCCCCTCCAAACATAGGCTGACTGCTATCAACTTCTCCTCCTCCGTCAGCCCATTCACGGTGAAGTACATCTCCACCTTGTAAATCCGCCCATGTGCATCCTCCCTTCAAAAATGGACATCTTCAGCTTCCTCACCTTCTGATCTCTCCCATTTCCCCTTATTTCTCCAGTGCTCCCCCCCCCCCCCCCTAAGTCCCCTAATCTTCCCTCCTACGTTCATACCCAAACCCTTCTTCATTTTTCCCCCTCTTTTCTTCAAAATCAGCACCCCTTCTCCTGTACTTCCCTTCTTTTCTTTCCCAACCAACATCTCTCAAGTCTTGCCCCCCATACCCATGTCTTCCTCCATACCTTCCACCTTATCCCTCCATGATTTCCACTTCATCATCCCTCCTACGACAATCAGAATTATTCATTTTCCCCACCAGTTATTTTGCCTCTAATGCCGTCGTTTGAATTTGATTATCCAATAACTTATTCATCGTCGCATGAAGATCAGAAACTTTGTCTTCCATGGATGAGATTCGATCTTCCATCGTGGCTTTAATTTGGCTCATTTCTCCTTCCAAGCTTTCCTCCAACGCGTCTACCTTCTTGGCCGCTATCAACAATTCTAGGTTTCTCTTCAAAAATCAGCAAAAGTTCCTTCCTCCGGATGCAATTTCTTTGTAGAAATTTCAAAAAAATCAGCCCCCGATGGTCCCAAGACTTGGTTTGATACCAATTTGATAGGAAACACTTGTAGATCTCATGTATTTCCTATCAATCCTCTAAAAACAACGAGAACTCTCCACAAAAATCCACAAAAAACCACGAAAACAGTAAATAATTTGTATTATTTGATAAAAGGGAAACGGAAAATACCAAGATACAATTGATCCTCTATTCGAGAGGAGGATCTATCTCTCCCAAATCTCTAGACGCCGCTAGAGCCCAAAACCTAAACGTAAGATATCTCAAATTTCAGCCAAATTCAAGATGCCCTAACCCTAGGAAAACAAACTATTTAATGCATACAATTCAAAAGGAAATCTCTAAACAATCCCTACTTCCAATCTCCCTCCTAAACTTCCTCAAAAATCCTTCCTAATTCGTTTTTTTTTTATTTCACAGCTTGAATGACATGTACAGGAGGCGGACTTCTCCGCCTCTATTGTTCATAAGTCAATCCTGTATGGACCGGCTGGACCGGTCTAACAGAGTGCTTTTACTCAGTTTTCTTATTTTAACAATTTTTGTAGGTGATTTTGCATGTGTGATTTAAATTTTATCAAATGTAATACATGAATTTCTTTTCAAAGTTCGAATTCGATCATTGTGAAATTTTGTTTTCATAATGAGATTTTAGATTTTGAAAACTATTAAACTACCTTTGGGGACGAAAAACGATGTGTTTGTTGCTTTTACATTAAAAGTAACATATTTTTAATAAAGTTAAAAATTTGTTGACTGATGGATAGTGAACATTTTGTACCTTTTTGTGCATTTCCTCCAAGATTACAATGGTAACACTAGACCCTCAACCATTCAACATCACTCATTATATGGTTGCTTGATATTTGCTAGAGAAGAAACTTAAACAACATAGATCACTAGTTTTTTAAGAGGATGACTGATGAAAATATAAGCTTTGAGGTAGCACACCTTGAGGGTGTAGAGTTACATGGAGCTCTCCAACCAGTAGCAGTTGTGTCATGTTCACCAAATATTTTAATCTCGAGACTGTTGAAATGTCTTTCTAGTTCTAGAAGTTGATTTGCCAAGTTCTGGATGCAAAAGAAGCAAGTGATAAGTTCAAATATTTTTTAACGAGAAAAAAGGATAAACTTGAAGAATTATTGTACCAAGACCTGCTTCAAATTTGAAATATGCAACCGTTTTGCTTCAAATTCACGACTTAACTTTCGGTTATTCCAAAAGGCCCAGTAATTGTGATCGGAAGCTTGCTGAACTATACCTTTCATATAAACTTGTCTAGCAGACACTGCATGGAATGGACAAAAAAATATTACAAATAAATTACCACTGATACTTTAATTCAATTTCACCTAATATTACTTGCCGAGAAAAAAAGACTAGACAAAAGGGGGGGAATTTGATAGGAAATACTCCAAGAGAAAGTGACTTCCCTTGGCTGAATTTGAATTTAAGCAAAGTTCAAACCAGAAATTAAGAAGAATTTGGTGGAAATAATAACGAGAAAAGATTTTACTGATAATAGTTGAAAGAAAAACAAATTGATCCTCAATTGGAGAGGATCTGACTCTCTCAAATCTCTAGACGCCGCTAGAGCCAAACAAATCCAAAAAACTCTCCAAATTTAAAAAAACACAAGATATCCCTAACCCTAGGTTTAAAATCTTAAAGCAGTAAAAAAATTGTAAATTACACAAACAACCCCCTTAAAAAAATTTATTGTACCATAAAAATTCATTCTTTATATGAAATAATACAATTAACAGGTAAATGTTTATGTCTAATCTACAAGAACAAGGAGCGACGGAAGGAAGGACGAAGAAACACCCAGACGAACGAGCTCCCGTGAGGAATCAGGCTTGAAGGGGACGGAATCTAGTGCGGTGGAATCGGACGTGAAGAAGGCAGAATCAAGTGCAATAGAATCGGGTGTAAAGGGAGCATAATCTCGTGCGGTGAAATTAGGCGTCTGAAATCACTCGCGGCTTCGATTGGGGTGAGGGAACGCTTGCGGCTTCTATCGGCTGCTGAGGAATTGGGCATGAACTCTTAGGTTGGGGCATGAGGTCTTTAGGTTTAGTTAATAAATAACTAATAATATAAAATTCATTATATTATTTAGAATTATGTATATATATATATATATATATATATATATATATATATATATATATATATATATATACATATATGTATGTATGTATATATATATTTATGTATGTATGTATACATATATGTATGTATCTATCTATCTATGTATGTATCTATCTATGTATATATGTATGTATGTATGTATATCTCAAAACTATTTAACCTAAAATTTAAATTGCATGCACCTTGCACCATGCTTCATTGCACGCACATGGCGCATATAGTGCGCGCCAACTTCAACCTATGCACTGCGCCTTACAATTGACGCTCTAGGTGTGCCGCGTTGAGCATTGACAAGTTGATAAGATTCATTTGACTAATGTATGATAAATAATGACCATAAGGTGAGTTCATTAGAAAGCACAATATCAAGCGAGCTATTGACAATAGAGGCACAAGAGAGATGTTGACAATAGAGGCATAAGAGAAGATGATGCAAGGAACAAAGAAGGATTCATCATTGATCATAGATCAATGAGCTTAGACCAAAGAAAGTCGAGGCAAACAAAGGAGGTCATTAGGTGGATTGATTTAAAGTCATAGCTCTAATACCAAAATAGAAAGAAGAGAAAGTTATAAAGTACTTATATGCTCAATAATAAGAAAACATTACAATAATAAATAGTGCATATTCCTACTATTAAAAAAAAACATATGTGAAAATTTAGATATAATAACAAAGAAACTTAGAAAAACATCATAATTCTACTAAGAAAAGCTACAAGAGCATCTATCCCAAGAAGCCTATATTCTAGACAAGTAAAACAAGGAATACCTTGCAACATCTTATTACAAAGCTGCTGGATCTCTATTCGTTGATTTTCAATTTCTTCCTACAACACAAAGTGGACAATACCATCAATAGCACAATAATGCAAACATATATAATAAAAAGGAGCAAAGACACATAAACTAAGGATGATGTGGAATACCCTATAAACAAATAACACCTCCGAAAGATCATCTAGACCAGCTTCCAATGCCAAAAGTGATTGTTCCTGAGAGATGGTACAGAGATCCTTGAATCCACCTTCACATTCTATAGAAGATAACAGGGCATCAAGTTCCTTGGTCATATCTTTTACCTGAAAGAAAGAGGAAAGAAATTTTGTATAAGTAAATGTTAAACATAGCTACAAAGCTCAATTTTACTTGTTCTAAATAAAAAAAGGTGGTTTTTATGATTTAAAACCCTCAATCAAAACATATAGAGTATTAGTTTCCATATAATATCAAAAAAAAGGGCTGGTCACAACAATGGAACATGAGAAGAAAAACATGCTAAAGAGGATCAATTTAGCTCATTATCATAACAGGCAATATTGGATGTTTTCACTCTATTATAAATAGGAATCAAATAGTATTTTATAAATCCAGAGTGTTACACTCCAAGTGAAGTTTCCTATAACTGAACAACAAATTATACTAGTTAGGAGATATTTTGCAGATTCTGCAAGTAGACATCTGTATGATGTTACAACAGAATTCTCAATCATAAGGTATGAATTTGTAGAGCAAAAGTGGTAACTAAAACTTATCAAGAACTATTAAATAAATTAAAAGTGCAAACACTAACAAAATTGGTTAAATATTATTACGAAAAGATTCCCTAATAGATTTACAACCATATTTTATTTATCATTGCTATTATTTCAAGAGCACCTCCACAGCGTGACTTCAAAGCAGATCACATACATGAAGGACATGATAAAATAATAATAAATGAAACAAATATTCATTAGAAAAAATTTTAAACAATATAAATATCAAATAAATAAAATAAGCTAAAGAGCATCATTGCCGAGGTTCTTACATTGTAAAACTGCTTAGAAAATTGTGGTTCAGATTCCAATCTCTGGCGAGGCTTGGAAGATGTAGAATTACCAAGGAGCTGTTGTCGAGAACCAGGCAACTTTGCTGAAGCTGCTACCGATGAGCTCTGGAGGATGGATGCTGACCCTGTGTATCCTGACTTAGTAGAAGAGGCTTGCACGCAACTCTGATTGATTTTCTCTGATGACGCCATTGTACCAAATGGTTTGCTAAAAGGAGCAAAATTGGCTGGAGAATTACTTGGTGGAGAAAATAATACTTTATTTCCTATTCTAGCCGAATTCGATTCACTTGGAGATGTGAATAAATGCTTTGCATCTGCGGCATCAACTGTGAAGGGCAATAGAGTTTGTGACTGAGATAAAGATCCCTCGTTTATAGTTGAACTAAGACTTCTACTGGCCCCAGTTCCTTTTACAGTAGAGGATGAACTTGCATTTGAGCCATCTACTCCAAAAACGTTCTGAGCCATTCGTAACCCCAATGCAGTTCCTGCAGTAATAGTTGAACCAGCAAGATGGCCAGACCCAGTTCCTTTAACCATCAATGAGTCGCTTGCAATCACAATGTCAGATGATTTAGTGCCCAAGCCTCCAGAATTAGAAAGCATCTCAGGCTCTTTAATTGCAGGCCTTCTTGAATAACTAGATGTTATCATGCCAGGTCCTTGTGAGCATGGCTCTACACCATCTAATGTTCGCTGACTCCCCAGTTTGCCACCTGATGAAATTACTTACATTCTAAAGAGGAAATAACATAAATGTTGAAAGCTTCTAAAATTTGAGAAAAAGAAAAGAACAACTTCGCAGACGTGGAAATTAGGATAACTAGATCAAATCATTTCACACACCCACTTGCACCTATATCATGTTTACCCGGGATAATTTGCATCTTATCTGAAATTGCAGCATCTAGCCCAGCTCTCAGCCTTGAGGTATTTACCTCCAGCTCACTTTCAGCTGAACTTAAAGTGTGAACTTCCTTATTATTGTCACCATGGGGGGAGACCATCTTCGTCAAATGAGAAGGTTCAGAAACCCTACATTAGACAGTAGGTACCATAGTGACTTAAGGAGACAATTGAGGCCAACAAAAGTTCATTCATTTGTAAGTTCAACATTTATCAAAGTAATAGTTATATCAAAACTGAAAACAGTACATGTGAGTTCATTAATTTACCAAGCAGCATGATTCAAGGTAAGCTTTCCATCACAGGTAAGACACAGGAGAATACATCGCGGTGAAAGTTCTTTGAACTCCATATCACTCTGTATCTTAATTTTCTCATACAATGAACTTTTATCGACAGCAAGGCCTAATATTAAATTGTCATCTCCATCATCTGAAATTGAAAAAACCATTCAGCCAATATTCCACAATTGACACGTCAACAAGTATGAAGGACATGACATGAAAAGAACGCAGCAATAAATAATGCAGTATGCAGACAAAATTATGTATGAATTTAAGGCAAATGTAGATTGAGATACCATTATTTTCTATGCATTTAATAGCCAAAAACTAGCAAAAGACATTTCATGACATGAGGAGGTTTCCATCATGCAACAGGCCTGATGCATTCCTCCACTTCAGCCATCCAACTTGAATTTTATTAATAATATTCCCATCTATTTCACCATCACTTTGAAAAATAGATCCGAGATATCTAAAGCGTGCACACTTTTTAATGACTTGATTATCCAATGTCACAACCCCATCACCATATCTATTACTACTAAAATTACACTCCATGTATTTGGTTTTAGATCTACTCAAACAAAAACCTTTAAACTCTAAGGTAGACCTCCATAATTCAAGCTTTTCATCAACTCCCCTTTCTAATCTTAAAGATAAGAAGAATATCATCAGCAAAAAGCATACACCAAAATACATCCTCTAGCAAATGTCTAGTAAGAACATGCACGAGTAAAGCAAAAAGATATGGGCTTAAAACTGGTCCTTGATGTAGTCCAACTAAAATAGAAAAATATTTGATCAAACCACCTTTTGTTTAAACACAAGTAACATCTCATGTTACATATCCTTAAGAATTTGAATATAAGCATTATTAACTCCATTTTTTCCTAGAACTCTCCAAAGCACTTCATTGAAATTTTATCATATGTTTTCTCCAAATCAACAAATACCATATGTAAATCCTCCTTACTCTTTATATTTCTCCATCAAACCACTCCACAAATGTATAGCTTCCATAGAAGACCTATCGGGTATGAATCCAAACTGATTTTGAGAAACATTAGTGTAAGTCAAAATCTATGCTCAATTACTCACCTCCATAATTTTCATGTATGACACATTAACTTAATTAATCTATAATTCGCACACCCTTGTGCATCACATTTATTCTTAAAAATAAAAACCTTATACTCTTCGACTCATCCGGCATCTTTTTAGTCTTCAAAATAATATTAAAACTTTAGTAAGCAAGAAATTCCTTGATCTGCTAAGCATTTTCACATTTCTATTGGAATATCATCAGGGTCTACTACTGTTCCACACTTCATTTTCTTTAAAGCATCTCCAACTTCTGTTTTACTAATACGATTAAAACAAAAAAGAAAAAAGATTGATCTTAATATATTGAGTACTTCAAAGTAAAACTATTGGACAAGTAGTAGCAATGAAACAAGCTAAATGAATAGTTTGAGAAATTGAACACTTTCAAAGCATCAAATCGCAAAAATCAATAATGCGGCTGATTATTTAGTCACACTTAAATAAAAATTAAAAAAAAAAAAAACTGAACCCAAACAATATACCTTGCAAATCAATCCTGGGTATATATTTGTCACTTCCCAATTCAAAGGACACAACTTCATATCCATTGTCTTTAACTAACCACCTTAGTAATGAAATATGCTGATCAATATTCTTTTTATTAGAAGTGATTGCAACATCCCTGAAAGGAATACATAATTCACTGTAAGAATATATAAGAAATTACACAAATAAAAGTAGCTAAATTGCAACAAAATAACCAAAAATTGCTTCACAACCTTCAGCAACTTAAAAATAATCAGAAGTACCAAATCCAAAAAAAATGAAGAACAAGCACGGCATTTGATTCCTTGGCGTCCAATGAACATGTTCCACAAAATATGGGACCTACGGCTGTGTAATTCATTAAACTCAGTACAAGTGTACAACTGTACAAGAAAAAGTAATCATCTACGAACTCAGGATGCAGAAACGAAAACAGCAAATCAATCCTGTATGTCAAGTCTTTATCCCACTACGTGGGGTCAATTACATGAATCTTTTTGCTGCATTGTGTCCTGTTAAGAGTCAAATTTTCCTTTAAATCTAAAAAAGAAAGGCTATTTCTAATATATTCTAACCATGTCTTTTAAGGTCTACTTTTATCTTCCTTAACATCAAGGTTTAAAATTGCGTAACTGCGCTTCGAGGCGGTTTTCGTCCGTGAGGCGAGGCGTAAGCCTCGAGGCGGTCTGAGGCGTAAGCCTCACGAACACAGAATTGCGTAAATGAAAAATTAAGGATTTTAGCAGGAATATAATAGCAATATTGGAAAATAAGAAAGTAGATGCAATAAAATTATGTCCCAAAGTACAAAATCACAAAATATCAGTTTAACAAAACTCCCAAAATACAAAAAACATATAAAATGAAGTCATATCCCATCACAAAATATCAGTCTTCAAGTGAATCTTCTTCTCCAATTGTATCTATGAATGTCATGTCATCTTCATCTTCAACATGACTCACTTTTCTCTTCCCTGTTCATTAAAAGAAAAGATTATTAGCATATTAATTGGATGAACCACTCATTATCAGGCAGACTGGCAGAGAACATATACCTTTACTTGTAGAGCTAGTAGATGTGTGTGGTGTGGTACTAGTGGATGTACCCGTTTGATCTGCTTCGCCCCTCAATACATCCACATTTAGATCTTCTACCTGTAAGTCTGATAATGATAAATCTGCCTCATCATCTATGAACCACTCATTATCAGACGACAGATCATCACACACCAACGGGTCCTCATCGTCTTTCAACCCCTTATTCCTCAACCTCCTATCTCTTAACCTCTTGTTGTGCATTATGTATACGAGGGAGTTCATTCTGAGTGTAGATAGTCGATTTCTTCTCTTTGTTTGCACTTGACTATATGTACTCCAATTTCGCTCACACCCAGAAGAAGAACAAGTGAGGCCCAACACTCTCACAGCAAAACTCTGTAACTCAGGGGTGGAATCATCAAATTGGATCCACCATTCAACTGTTTTCAAGAAGAAAATATAATCAAAATTCAGAACTGAATAAAGTGTATTGCATTTACCAAATTAATTATACCTGGAGACCGTTTAGAAATGGTAGTTCTTGCTGCATTCAAACCAAAAAAACCCTCTTTATTCCGTAACAGAACAAGCTGTAAATCTGCAAGCTCCCTATCTGCCTGCTCCGGTATTAATCTTTCCATACAGTGATATAGACCAAGCTTAACCTCCGGATTTGAAGATTTTTTCTCTGAATATTGAAATTGAGGGTTAAGATAATATGCAGCTGCATGTAGATGTCGGTGTAACTGCACCTCCCACCGAGCATCAACGATATCCCAAATCTCCCTATAACTTGCCTCCTCTCCTCCCAAGTTATGTGCAATCAACTCCTTGGCCTCATCCATAGCATTATAAATAAAACCCATAGCTGGTTTCTTCTCTGCATCCACTAAGCGTAGAACTTGCACTAAGGGTCTCGTGCTCAAAATAGCATAGGTCACAGTAGCCCAAAATTTATCATTCAGAATTATCTTTCTTATCTCCTTTCCCTCACTCTTCTTCCCCCAAGCAGAGTTTAGCCATTCAGTTGATGTAAACATGGCTTCCAAAGGTTGCCTCACCTCCATCAAGCTCTGCAGTGTCAAATAGGAGGTGGCAAACCTATAGATTCACAGTGCCCAAATGTTAAAACTACGAACATACAGTTGGAATGATTTACAATGTAAAAAATATGAACATACCTAGTGGTTGCAGGTCGAATGATTTCTTTCTTTGAAAATTTTCTCATTAAGCTTAAGACCCAAGAGTGATTGTAGATGAATTTTGTAATCTTCTTCGCCATAACAAGAGCACTCTTGTGCTGAGGTAAGTCACCAAGATCCTCCAATATGAGATCAATACAATGTGCTGCGCAAGGTGTCCAATAGAGGTGTGTCCTCTTCTCCATCAACATCTGACCAGCTGCTTTGTATGCACTGGCATTATCAGTCACTACCTGGACAACCAACTGCTCTCCAATCTCCTCAATAACTCCATCAAATAAATTGAAAATGAATGTAGCATTCTTCACCTCATCAGAAGCTTCAACAGATCTTAAGAACACTGTACCATAGGGATTGTTGACAAGGATGTTTATCAAACTCCTACTCTTCATGTCAGACCATCCATCTGACATTATAGTCACACCTGTCTCAATCCATGTCCTTTTAATCTCATCAATGGTTCGCTCGGTGTTCTGCAACTCCTCTTTTAAAATCCAAGTGCGCAACTCATACATAGAAGGTGCTTTCAACCCTCTTCCATACAATCCTACAGACCGCATCATACTTAAGTAGGCAGGCGATGTAGCAACATTAAATGGTATTGCATTTTCAAAAAAAAACCTCCTAATGTCCATGCAAACCTGTCGCCGACCCTCTCTAGTACCAGCTGCAGGCATCATCTCTGCTTCTCCTCTATCTGCTCCTGCAGTAGTCATGTACTGATCCATAGGACCCCGTGCACCTCTATTATGTATAGTGGAGGAGGAGCCCTTTCCACTCTCGCTCCCAAAATAGGCACCTTGGTCGACCCTTTCATCAAATTGCTGCTGTTGTAAGTGTTTGACAGTGGTAGTTTTCTTCATGTAAGCACTTATTTCTTCCTTCACATTGTCCGGCACTTTTGCACAAGGTGCTACGTTCTTGTGAGAGCATGATAAGTGCTCCTTCATGCGGGTTACTCCGCCCTTCACAACTTTCTCACAGAAATTGCACTTTAAATAGACATAGCTCTTCTCTCCGCCGTCAATGTCAACTTGTACACTATACTTCCAAGAAGGGTCCCTCCGCAATGACGTATTCGTCTTTTCTTTACCTCTAACCATATCTCCTAAAGCAAAAAACCAAATACACTAAAAAAAAATCAAAAAAATCTAAACCCTAGTTTTTCTTAAACATGAAAAATATATCCCTAAACTTAATAAAAATACCTAAAATTCAATGTGGAGTACTCCTAGAGGGCGGCCGGAAGATTCCACTTTGCCGGAGAGAGGCGGCGCCGGCGGGAGGAGCGGCGGGATTGGAGGCCGACCGTGCGCACTCTGTTTTCCGCGAACAGCAGCTTACGGGCGACTATTTTCGGGAATGAGGAGGGCCGATCGGGTGTGGGAGAAATGCCAAGGTCATTTTAAGTGGGTGGGGCCACTAGGCTGAGGCGTACGCCTCTCTATAAATTGCGCAATAACGCAATAGAGGCGCGCCTCAGCTACTGTGAGGCGTACGCCTCAACATCTCCCTGAATTGCGGTCGCCTCAAGGCGTTTTTGGCAAAAATTGCGCAGAGGCGCGCCTCTCGTTGCGCAATTTTAAACAGAGCTTAACATAAGCCTTTCTGCAACCTTTCTGCAACATTTAAAAGAAAAAAAAAAAACCAGGCTATGGAGAACAGAATTAAGAAGCTTCGGATTCTATTAAAAGGACGTCAAGGTAAAATTAAAAAAAGAAGAAAATCAGGCTACTATTAAAAATAAGTCAGACTTCGATCCCAAAAAAGGACACTAAGGATATGGTGTAAGAACTCTCACACTATAGTAGTCACGGAACAAAAAGAAATGGCCATAGCAGATAGCGGTAATGCCAATAAACAAGCAGCAAGAAAGAAGGAGAAGAAAGTGACTCTCAAGCTATCATAGATATCGAGCAAGAATGAAGACAAAGAAAACGACTCTTAAGCTAAAATAGATGCTGCAGGAAAGGGATTTTAATGTATTTTATCTAACACAGATTATGTAAAATAAGGGAATGAATAACGAACGCATCCTGAAGGACATACAAATAAAAGTTGCCCATTCACTATAAAGCTAAGGCTTACTTATGCCTAAATGCATGACAGAGGTTTGAATAAGAACATGGAGCATGGCTCAAGATGGTGAAAGCATCATGGTTATAATTATAACTGACGACACAAATATCTAGGCAACTAAGCCAAGATTGGCTCCATTCAAAAGTCAGCCACTCGAGCGAGAATCAAGGATAATTGAAGATTGATTGCATATTAAGATCACTTTATTTTCTTTTTAGCTTCAATAAAATTGTCCTATTGTGTCTTGCTTTTATTTTGTGTTGATTGTTTTTTTTTTTGTTGCATGATTAGCAAAGTCACCAATCCATGGGAAGTGTTGTTAAGTACCCCAATTTAATTCCAAATTTATTGGAAATTGGCCACCATAGGATTGGATCTTCATAAGTCTAAACACTAGCAATGATTAATGTTGAATTAAATTATTTTTGCTTGTGTAAAACTTGTGTGAAAATTTTGGTGGTTGCTTTACTCCCTTGGTGAAATTTAGTGGTTGATCATTTTGAACTTCAGTGAATTCATATTGATCCTCTCAACCTCTCCAGTTTCCTCCCTACACTTAACATATTCCCCTCCTATAAGCAAGTCTCGACCACCCTCCCACAACCAACACTCCAACCTCAACTCCTCTCCAATACCTCCCCCTCTTCCTTTTATATCACCCACCCAACCCCAACAACTCCAAAAGGCCTTTAAAACCCCTTTCCCTAAAAATTAAAAATAAGTCAAACCTCCCCTACAAAAGGACAACTATGATGCATGTTCACTGTGACAATTCAACTTAAATATTCGCAACTCAATCACTCATTCAAATAACCTAAAAAAACAATCATATTAGGAGATGCTTGTGGAGGAGGCTAGCAACGTCAAGCCATGTGCAAAGGAGAAGTGGACAGGAGCAGCTCGCAAGGAGAAGAATTTGACTTCCTTGAGAGCAAAACGGGGAGGTAGATGGATGGCTGCGTTCAATAAAACCAAAAAAGAGGAGATTAGTGAACTCCTAGGAAAAAAAATTTATTCTTATTGATGTGCCCGAGTTAATGTTTTTAAACCTCTCCAAGAATTTTAGATGACAAATTCTTGGGAAAGAAATTTTGATGGGAAAGAAATTTTGACGGGAAAGAAATTTTGACGATAAATGTTCAATAATGATAATGAATTTTTACTATTTATCTTTTAACTTACAAGATGCGCTATTGGCATTTTTTGTTAAAGGATTGAGCAAGTGCATTTAATGATAGGGGAAAACTTACTAAAGTCAAGGAGTGCAACTACCCACTTTGACATTGGGGTATTTCCACTTCTAATTAATTCACCAACATCTAAAACTTAAATTATGGAGTTCCCTACCCCTCCACTCCAAATTAAGCCTACTCTTACACAGCAAGAAATTTTCTAACTCCAAATACATAAAAAAAAAAACCTGGTCACCCTTCTACCTTCTTCCATAGAAGATCATTTTACCACCATCCAAAAAGGTCATCATCGAGTTGTGAGCTTCACCATAAAAATTATCTTAACCCAACATCACATTTTTTTAATAAGATGTGCCAATAAATGACCTGACCTGACAACCCAAACCAAAAAACCAGAGTTTGGATAGACCAATTTAATAAATGGATTGGACTCAGATCTAGAATTTTGCCCGTTTAATAAACCTGTCGATTTCGGTTTGACCTGCAAACCCACTTTTGACTTGAAAGTGACCCATTTAATATTTTTTTCTTCAAATTATTTTGCTTGTTGATATGGACATCTTATTTTTATCATTCTATATATATATAACCATGACAGGTTATTTAGTCTTGTTCTGGTCATTCAGGTTGCTAGCGGGTTAGGCTCGATTCATCTTTTTTACCTGCTTATTAAACAAGTCAGTTCAAGTTGATTGAATTCGAGTCGGGTTAATTTCAACTTGGACTCAACCCCAACTTATTAACCAATTTTGACACCCTTATTTTTTACCTAATTTAGAAAACTAAAGTAGACCCAAAGCTCTAGTAAATATCCATTATAGTTCTGAGCTGAAATATGAGGAGCAACAATCTTTGATGGCACTGCATCCCAAATGATAAGTAACATCAGCATGTTTGGTTATTTCATCAAAACATGATTACGAGCCATATATATGGCATCATGATTCTTACAGTCTAACATTATGGTTTTGTTATTAAAAAACCAATTTAATCCATGAATAACATCACCCAAATCATTTTACATGTATAGTATGCCAAGGCTTTATATTCTATATCAATACTTGATATGGTCATCAATATTTGCTTCTTACTCTTCCATACGACAATAATATCTCCAACAAATATGTAATATCTAGATGTAGACTTTCTATCATCAAATAAACCAATGTAATCAACATCAAGATAGGCTTTGGTTTTGAGGTGCCCATTCAAAATGTAGTAGTCCTTTCTCCACGGATTTCTTGATGTAAACCTTAGGATACACATAAAAGGGTTCAAATATTTCTATTATGGAGTTTGCATGAGCTGATTATTGATTTCTATAACAAATAAGATATAGGTTTATTAGCAATAAGAAGGTTAACTTACCAGCCAACATGTGACAAAAAGAAACGTCCTCAAAAATGTTTATTCATTACAAGCATTCTCTGTGTGAATGAGAATGTAAGCAGATTTACAACTTAAAAGATCAATTTCATAACTTCTTTGAGATATGAAAACTACTACTTTCTAGTAGGCAAAATTAATTCTTAGAAGTATTTGAACAGTGAATTTAGTCAAAACATTTTCATAAATGGTGTTTTACATCAATAAGTTATTCTTGATCACTCCCAGTAAGTAATATCATCTAAATAGGTTGTCAAGATAACGTCTAACTAAAGTAAAGTGATAAATTGTGCTGCTGCAAAAGCTAAGTTTGGCAAGAATTTGCAAAAAAGTTATTCAAAAACTCCTAAAGCTTCGTTTCAGCCAGTAGATGGCCTCATTACACTTGCAAAGTCTAGTCTTGCCCTGTGCAACATATCTTAGTGGATGACACATTGTAAGGAAATCATGATATTTTGCTAAACAATAAATGGAAAGCAAATTAACAAAAAGACTTGGAATGGACAACAAATCTGGGAAAGATAAGCATTTTGAGAGATAAAGATCCAACCTTTTCCAAACATAGGAGACAAATAACAATCAATAATAATGAGTGATAGAGAAGAAAGATCAAGGAGAAAACAAGTGATTACTTATCATATGTGAGGAAAAGTCATAATCTAAAATTCAAGTAAATCAGAAGAACAGTGAAAGGAGAAAAGGGTATGATAGGCAAATTATGCGTTCATAATCCTCATAAGAAAAATCTACCCCATAAGAGGTAATTAATGCAGAAGCAAAATCACGAATCACAAATGATCCAAAAGCATGTTATGTCAAAGATGGATAACCGAAATTCGTACAATAATGCTAATGAAGAGTGAGTAAACCTTATAATGGATTAGTCATCAAAATAATAATAATTGGAGGAGTTTGTCGTTCAAATCAAGCTCTTGAGCATAAAAGCAAATACCTTGTATATCATGATTGGCATATTCATCACTAGTTATAACTTCAGAGGATCTATGACATAAAAATGAACATATATATATATATATATATATAAGAACTGAAAAGTAAAGCAATAACCAGCCATTTCATGTTTAACGCTTCCATATATTCATCTTCTGCAACAATTAACTAAGGCTGACAAATTTAAATTTAAATAAAGCTCATAAAGAGCCAATGTCATATCATGCATATCCATATTATCACACTCAAAATCTTATGCACGTGCCTCATGATAGGGAGATTAGTCTAATTGTAATGAAACCATTACATTATAGTTATAATCTAAACTAAAAAATATGCTATGATCTAAACTCAGAAGTTCCTAAATGGTTAAGGTATGAATCATTGGCCGTCAAGCACACCTTATAAGATAGAAACCCTCTGCTAGTTAAAATCAATAGAAAATAATCAACTTTGATAAGCCCCCACTTGGCCTAAGGTTTTATATAACATATATAACATCATCACCACCAAACTTGTTTGGTTTACCCAATCTAATATCATGTATGCGGGTTATGCCAACCATGACCCCATATATTTCAAGTTCTCTACTAACTTAGCTTAGGTATCATATACACCAAGTCAGGTTAGTTAGAAACCCATCACCATCTATTTGTTTTGCTTCATTGATCCAGATATTATGTGCACCTAGCCAAGCAATATGCAAGTGCATATATAACAACAACAAAAAAACTAAAAATTTAAGAAATAACAATCATTTTGAGCTCAAATCAGCCCTAAATTCATCTTCTGCATAAATTTACCAAAGATAAATACAAGACTTTTGGTAAGTTCAAAACAAAACAAAAAACCAAAGATGGTGAAATTAAGCTTGAATAAAACTCACAATGAGCCAATGTCATATCATTTTTAATTTTTATCCATACTATAATCATAGTCAAAATCGCATACCAATAAAAACATGGCATGTGTTTCCTAACAGGCTGGTTATTATGAATGGACAACACCGCTATATTACAGTTATGATCTAAACCCAGATGTTCCTCACTGGCTGAAGTATGAGCATTAGCAATAAGCCACACCAAATAGGTTAAAAGCCTCATGCTAGTCAAAAAGAGATGAAAATCAACCCCTTCGATGAGCCTCCCCACCCCACGTGAACGTTTACAAGATCTTTTTGGATGGCGTAGTCCATGATTGCTGGCAATGACTCTATAGTCAAGTTGGATTGACTACCTTAACTGAATAAATTATATATATATATATATATATATATATATATATATATATATATATATATATATATATATATATATATATATATATATAAAAGCCTATAGTGATGGATAATATTGTCAAACCTCCAAAAAAAAAACACCCAAAACATAGCATAAGAGAAAAGATAATCAGTAAAAGAGGAAAATAACCTGAGCTAAGGGATGACAAAATTTTATCAAATATCTCAAAAAGTTTTCAAACAAAAACTAGCACGAGAAGAATAAAGCTAAACCTAAGTGCATTAAGTTAGTATAAAGGGATAAGTAGGAGAAACAAGGCTTGCCTTGTTGCGAGTTGCCAATTAAAACTACAAAAATGCTACCCAAATGGATTATTATAAATCCCAATACAAAGATGGTTCATAAAATTCAAATAAATAGAAAGCTACAGTAGATGATTTAACCACACACTTAAGAAATAATAGAGCACAAAAGAATAATGAATTTATTAACTGTCATACCAACAATCCAAGTAGTCCGCAAGCAAATATGGCCCCATTCCAGTTGGAAGCATATCAACAGAAAGCCCCTCAAACAAATCAGGAAAAGAGAAGACAACTGGCTTGCAGGAAACCTACAAAGCAAACAAGTAGGCTTCAATAGACAAATAGAATACTCAAAGAAGGCTACTGCTCCGTTGTATAATTCAGAACCATCAAGCATCAAAAAACACACTATAAAAATGCCTAATAGGCATGATGTGCTAACTTCAACATGCCTATCTAATAACAAAAGGAATAAGAGCCCAAGAATTCAACGCAAGCCAAATAATGGAACCTATGATCAATGGAGGGACTTTCTACATCCAATGACTAAAAATAAAAACAGTATATATTATTTTAAAAAAATACACACAACAACAGCCACCTGCTGAGATGTTGTATATACAAGTTTTCATTGGACCGGAAAGCAGCAATTTGCAGAGAAGGGCAACATATAAAAGGATCACTCTAATTACGACAATTCTAATCTCCATAGAAATTACAATGTGTTTTTAAAATTTAGAAATCACAGGTTTCCAAATATATATATAGGAGCCTTTTTTCCTTGTTCAGAAATATTAAAATCTCAGCCGTCCCGTGACTCTTGATCCCACAACCAGGATGGAAATCCATGGGAGGCTCACCTGAATCATGTTGATCTCTGTTAAATCCCAACCGTCCCTTGTGTTAAAATCTTAGCCATCCCTTGACTCTTGATTCCACAGCCATGATGGGAATCCGTGGGATGCTCACCTGAATCACGTCGAGCTCCTTCCATATTTGGGTGGTTGATTTATGAAGGATTATATTAAGGCAATTATGCATCATTCTATAATTATTTGTTTCTTTATTAAGATATCATATATCTATACTATCTATACTACTAAATAAAAGTGGTTTGGAATTTCACTCATAGCAAATCCGGACCGTTCATTTATAAATTTTAAATTAATCTACAACGTTCATTTATGACTCTATAAATTCTTTTATTTTTCACTTTTTTTTTAACATTTATTCTTTCATTTATTTACTGTGTTCTTTTTTCTCTTCAGACGTTTCTTAATTTATCTGTTTTCTTGACTAATATTGCCTCTTGGTAAACCTAAGCCCTCCGTCGAAATTATTTCCTTAACTAATGTTTATCTATTTCATTTAATTATAATCTAGTTGTCGCTTCTTCCTTCACTCTGCCAAAGTTGAAGAGTCTCATGAATTGAGCCGTCAGTTGCTACTCTGTTTCCTCTACCGAAGTCAAAGAGTCACCAGAAGTTGAACCGTAAATTTCTTCTCTATATCGGTGTTTCCTCCGCTAAAGTGGAAGAGATTCATGAAGTTGAACCGTCAGTTGCTTCTCCATTTCCTCTATCGAAGCTGAAGAGTCTCCTGAAGTTGAGCCTTTAGCTGCTTTTTCGTTTCCTCTGCCATAGTGGAAGAGTCTGTGAAGTTAAACCATCAGTAATTACATCTTTCGTCATTCTCTTAAGAACAATTATCATCCTCCATTATATATAGGTCTCCTATTTGCTGGCAAAACAATGCCTCCTAGCTCTTTGCCTCTTCACCAACATGAAATACCATCGGTTGCCTCAAAGCTCTATGTCAGAAGCCTCGCCGCCAACTTCTTGGTAATCATAAATTGCAGTTTCTTTCTTCTATGGTTTCGACGACAAAGATATGTGACACTCTCTCTCTCTCTCTCTCTCTCTCTCTCTCTCTCTCTCTCTCTCTCTAGTCCTCTAAGAAGCGCAGCCAAAAATTGAAATAAATACACCCTTGTTAATTAGAAGGGAATGAATGCTCTCAAAGATTGGTTTCAACGGAAAAGATTTAAAAACAAGTGGCAGGCTCTGCATTTTTTATTATCTGAAATTGGTTTCAATGACAAAAATTCAAGTGGTAGCTTCTGTATATATATTTTTTTTATTTAGATAATTTTAGTTATATTTATTTAATTCAAAATTTTCTAAATTTTTTGATGCAATAGAGATACTAGATTATACACGATCACATCAAGATAATTAGTTTCATTTTTGTTGTATGATTTTATTGGTGTAAAAGGATTGATAACAAGCAAAAAGATTTCACTTTTTTTAATAAAAATAAATATTTGAGAAGTTATCCATCAGATATTTTTGTTATATATCTGAATGTTATAATTTGTTTTTGTTATATTTTTCTAAATGCTTGAATTTCAATTTTTAATATGAAGATTATATGTGGTCTAGCTCCTTGTGAGGCTAATTATATGCTTTATGAAGACAGATAATCATAAGTGGCCATCATAAGTGATGTTTGCAAGTTGAATAAAATTGTTTGAATACAACAGTAAATTTAAACTTGTAATTCAAATATGATTATCAATTATAATAAAGATCATGTTATTCAGGAACAATGTCATAAAAAGTTGTAATTTTTTGTTGAGAGGATCAATCTCATCATTTGAATTTGTAAATTTTATGTGTTTTAATATTTTGTGATTTTCATTTACTAAATCAAACTTTATCAATCTATATATTATTTTTTTACATAAATGATAAATTATAAAATATTTACAGTTTTTTTTATATTATGATGCATTTCTTTTAATATAAATTATAAAATATATCAATTAAAACTTGGAACTAAGATTTTATAAAAAAGTATGGAATATTATTTTCTTTTAGAATGATATTTTTTAAATAAATTTTAAACATAAGCTTTAATATTGAACATAAAGTTTATAAAGTTTTTTCTCAGTAGTTACAAGAATTTAATTATATATGCATTTAAATTAGTTTTTTTTTATATTACGATTCATTTCTTTTAACATAAGTTATTTGCAATCTCTTTGTTATTGTTTAACTCTTCAGAAAATAATATCGCTTCGAATCTCCATCACAATTGACTGAAAGTTAAATACAAGCCGCTTCAAATCTCTGCCACATTTGACTCTAAGTTAAAGTCAAATAATTTTAAACAGCATTTTCATTTTTTTTTCTTATTTAATTATTATGTTTTGTTATTCCTAACGAGTCTCATGTATTTCCTTTACGTTGTATATTGGTTTGTAATTTCAGTTGGTTGTTTCGATTGAATATATATGTTTTTTTTTATTATTATTGTTTAAAAAATTAAGTAATATTTCTATATATTGTTGCAAACTCTGATTGATCTTACGAGTGAAAGATAGTAAATATTTTTTTTATCTGTTTTGAATATGCTTTATAATAAGATTGATATAAATTTTGCAAAAATAACTCTATCATATTTTAATATACATCTCCTGATCATTCCAAAAGTAAGTTCAATCAAATTTATTTGAACATCAACAAATTAGTATACTTCAATGCCATTTTTTTCTTTATTTTATAGTAATGCAAATAATATATAACCAACTTTTAAGAAGCAAAATATAATTTATACGAATTGAATTTATATGTAATTTCTTATATTTTTTCCATATTTTTTAATACTCATATTAAATTTAAAATATATCTTAATATATCTAATTATAGTACATACATATAGGTAGTTAGGTGTGATCGCCAAAAAAATACTGAAGTTTGTTGATATTTTCAGGATTATTTTGAAATGATTTCTTATAAAATTATTATTATTTAAAATGTCTACTTGAAAACTTCTTGATATAAAACAATTTATTTTGATAGATTCTAAGTAGCTTGTAACTTTATTTATGATCATAGATGTGCATAAAAATATCAATATATGCTCTTGATTGTTGTACTCATGGTTTAAAATTGCGCAATATGAGGCTCGCCTTGAGGCCCGCCTTTGCGCAATTTCAGTAAAAAACGCCTCAATGCTTACGCCCATGGTTTAAAATTGCGCAATATGAGGCTCGCCTTGAGGCCCGCCTTTGCGCAATTTCAGTAAAAAATGCCTCGAGTTTTTTTTATGAGGCTTGCGCCTCAACTTGGTTGAGGCACGCCTTGAGGCCCGCCTCGCCTCACTGGCATGAGGCTTACGCCTCACGCTATATATATTAAAACTTACATAAATCTTGAAGTAAATGCCCGACATTGGACTCTATAGGAGAGGATGAAGGGGAGAGAACAGTTTATCATAATGATGATTCAAATAAAGAACTCCTTAGTGATGACAGTGTTGATGACTTATGAGTTCTTATGTGACATGTCATTGCTCTTTGTTTTTGGAAATTGGAATTATATGTTAATGAAAAGAATACTGGGATGTGGGAAAGATAGAATTTTGAGTTGAACTTTATTTCATGTTGTCTTATTATTGGGATATTTTGATTTCAATTCATATCTTATGCTATTTTATGTTTTATATTATTCACTCATTAGTATATAAAAAATTTATCATTTTATGTTTACGCAATCTTTTGATTTTGAGGCTTACGCCTCGCCTCACGAATGAAAAACGCCTCAATACCCGAATACGCAATTTTAAACATTGGTTGTACTAATAATTTATTTATTAACTATATTGCATTTGAAAAGGACCTATTAGGGATGAGTTTTTCTTTTGGTAAAATAATACTTATTTGATGTGTTTTTTAACTATTTTGAACTTTTTATTTATTTTAAAATAAATAAATTATTTTAAAAAAATACTCAAAATAATTTTAAAATATTTTGAGTGATTTTAAAAATTACTATAATAATTGAATGTCATTGGCCCATACTACAACCATCAACACCATTGATTTTTTACCCCGTAAGTGACCATCATTTTATCTTGCAAATAAATTATCACTAAATAAAATTCTAGAGATTGCATGAATAAATAGGTCTATATTAAGATATCATATATAGATCTATAAATAGGGATAATTTTGTCTAATAAAAAGAAATTTTTTCTCTCCAATTCTATAAATTTAACATGGTATCAGAGCTAGATTCCCACCACCGACCTTCATTTGTCGGAATTCTGAGGAATACAAGTTCCCACTACTGGCCTTAATTGCCGAATTTCTAGGAATATTGGTCCTTCCACTAGCCTTCATTGCAGAAATTTTGAGGAATACAAGTTCCCACTACTAGCCTTCATTGCCATAATTCTGAGAAATACTGGTCCTTCTACTGCCCTTCATTGTCGGAATTATGAGGAATATAGGTTCTCACAACCGGACTCATTGTCGGAAATCTGAGGAATATTGTTCCTTCCATCCGGTTTCATTGCCAGAATTCTAAGGAATATAAATTTCCACCACCATCCTTCATTGTTGGAATTCTAAAGAGAACATGTTCCCACCATCGGCCTTCATTGCCAAAATTATGAGGATATAAGTTCCCACCACCAGCCTTCATTGCTGGAATTCTGAGGAATATATATTCCCACCACCATCTTTCATTGCCAGAATTCTGAGGAATACTGATCCTTCCACCTACTTTCATTATCGGAATTCTAAAAAATATTGGTCCTTCTGCTTCTTTTGTGCATCGAAGACCGAGGAGAAATCGAGCGAGATGGCTCCTCTTGCGTGTGATGTCCAGAGTCGAGTGAGACCTCATCATGCATGTGTCTAGAAAGAGCTGAGAGTTCCATCTCATGTGGGGGCAGGGACAAACAAGAGTGCAAGACCTGCACTCTCTCCTACGATCAGACCAGAGGGATCAAAGGCCTTGCGTACACTTGTACTAGCTGATTGAACAAGAGTCTGTTCAGGTGGAATCGGACGACCTGGGAAGGAGGAGATTTGCATGTCGAGTGCTGGGCTGCTTGAGAAGTGTGTTTCTAATTTTGTTCTTGAATCTTGTAGCAACCCTAAAAATAATTTTTTTTTAATTGTCATGCCTTTATTGCTGGTCTTCCCTTGAGAACCGAGAGGGAGACGAACCCGAAGGATAATTAATCCACTTTTCCTGATGTCCCACCATCGGCATTTCTTACTGTGGGAGGCTCACCTGGATCACACCGATCTCCATCTATATTTGGGTGGTTGATTTATGAAGAATTATATTAAGACAATTAAGCATGATTTTGTAGTTATTTGTTTCTTTATTAAGACATCTTGTATAAATCAATAAATACGGATAATTTTGTTTAATAAAATTAAGCATTTTCCCTCTCCAATTTTCTGAATTCTTCATATATGGGTGGCTGATTTAGGAAGGATTATATTAAGGCAATTATGCATGATTTTGTAATTATTTATTTCTTTATTAAGATATCCTATATAGATCCATAAATAGGGATAGTTTTGTCTTTTATCTAATAAAAAGAAGCTTTTTCCCTCTCCAATTCTCTAAATTTAACAAGAAATAAGAAAACTAAGGGTATGGTAGCCTTTTAGCCTTTTTCAGAAAGAAGAAAACTAAGGGTCCTTAATGTCAACTAAATACCAAATCAAAGTTTTCATTTCTTCCAAAAAACATATATTAATCGGGGGTTTTAAGGACATTTCATTTGAAGAGTGTAATAAACAGAATCATAAAGTGTATAACATATCGATCCAAAATTTTAATTTCAATTTGAAGAAGATGCATAAAGATAGGGCTTTAAATTCTTTGAGATATCCAAGCATTTCAAATTAAAAAAAATTAAAAAAAAAAAAAGAGAATGGACAGGAAAAGCATTTCATAAATCTAGTTATCAACAAAGGAATCACAATTACAATTCATATAATGAATTGCTGGAAAGCTTAATGCAACAGTCTTATAAAAATCAAATTGATATTAAAGGATCAATTTGATTTTAATCTAGAAAGTTTTATAATAGAGGCTACTTTTTTTTTCAAAAGTAACTATGGAAAATAACAAATCAATAAATGAACCTTCAGATGAAGTTTATTGATCTTGAAAAGATATATGATCAAGACCATCGTGCCATTAAATCTCCTAAGAGAAACAATGCTAACAATCCACACGGATGAGCATCTTCATATGAGTATCATAAGAATTGCTTTGGCAGCCATTAAGGAAAAACATGCATATTTGTGAAACGCCCACTAATTTTCCTCCAACCAATCTACTCGATAATTCCACCTTCAGTAGTCCGACACATAACTTTACCCAACTAGGTGCCTACCCCAGTTGGCCACCAACCACTCCTAAAAAGTTTAGCATTCTGTTAGACCGGTCCAAGGAGGACCGGTCCAGCCGGCCCAGCCCCTTGGGCCGGCTTTGATCGTATACGCCAGGAGGGCCGGCGGACACAAGAAGAAGGGAGAGGGGTGGGGTCCACTTGAAGTTTGAATTATTTCTTGGAGCCAAAAGGAGGGGAAGCAAGGGTAATTAGGTCCTTTTGTTTTAGATTTGAATTGTATGCATTAAGTAGGGGAGAAAAGGGGGGATTAGGGTTAGGAGATATTTGGTGAAAGTTTTCTTGTTCTTCTTTGGTGGCTAGGGCTCTAGATTGAATTCTAGAGATTGGGAGAGTGCGATCCTCCTCTCGAATAGAGGATCCTTGTATCTTTGCTATTTTCCTTTCATCTTCTAGTAAAATACAAGTTCTTACTTCGTGTTTCTATCGTTTTTCTCGTGTTTTCCCACTGTTTTGGCTGATTTCCTGCTGTGGACAGCCGTTTGCTGTGAGATCTTTGACTAAAGTGATTAGGAAATACTTGGAATCAAGTATTTCCTATCACATTCCTCCTCGTTTTATTCCTTTCTTTTATTGCTGCCAACTTATGGATCCATGGGATCCCTGTGCCCAATTCATTAATCTATAGAATATTACAATTATCTTATAGCTTTTTTATTTTCTGATTTTGTATATTCTTATTAGAAGCTCTCCAAGAATTATATAAATTCTACAAAAATGAGTGAATGAAATACTAAATCACTCGAATTCTTGTCAGCATCAAATCCATGTTGAGGTTATAAAAGATACATAAGAAATAATAATAACTGATATTAAAAGTAGCAATGCAATGTCCAAAGAATTTCAAACAATGGTATTACATCAAATATCATAATTAAGTTTTTATATTATTATAATGGTTAGAACACTTAACAAAACATAATGAAAGTGATGATATTGCGTTATTTGGTTAGTTATTTTTTATTAAATTGGTAAACGAAGTCTTAAAGTTATGAGACTTGATATTTATAGCGCAAATATTGAATATATTGCGATTTTAGGGAATGTAAAATTCCTGAATATTGTCAATATTGCTAGAAGATTAAGTCATAACTATATTTGATAAGCTTAAGTATTTTGATTATATGTGATAAGCTTAAGTATTTTGGATAAAAAAGATAGGAATATAAACTACTACATAATCACTTTTAGTTAAAGCAAGTTGAATCAAAATAAGTGCCTCAAAAGAACAAATAATAAGATAATATTAATGAAACTCAAAAGAAACCTTTTATAAAATTGCAATTAAGGCTTAGTTTGGGACAGCTTTTTTACTTCTTTCTAAAACAACTTTCTAATATAAAAATTTTTAATTCAAGAAATTTTTGTACAATAAAGCTACTTTAGAAAGCAGTAAAAAAGCTGTCCCAAATGAAACCTAAGTTGATTATACCATACGAATTAGAGTTGTGTAACAAAGAAGTCATTGATAAGAGATACCCAAGTTGAGCATTGGAAAAATGAGAACGGCAAGATATGATGCTAAGATGGTTGTGCAGGACAGCTAGGAAAGGTGAATTACGAAATAACTACATTTGAGGAATAATGGGAGAGGCAACTATGAGAAATAATATATTGAAAATTTGCTTAAGAAATTTGAGTATTTACAATGTAGAATAAAATGTACATCAATAGAGTGGGCAATTAGATATACAAAATGTAGAAAGATTTGCAAGGAAAAGAGTCAAAACAAAAGGCAACATGATTAGAAGCTGTGTAAAAAGGTTCATGAAAATAATATAACACATAAAAGGAATAAGTTGCAGGATTCACTTAGCAAGCAGCATATGGTTGGGACAATGTTAATGATGATGAGCAGGCCAAAGTGTTATATATATAGAGAACAACGGGGGTTTTTAACTGGAAAAATTCAAAAGATTTTCTTTCCTAATTCAATCTGATATAGCCATATGACATGAGTAGCATTAGGACTGTACATGAAATTTAAAGTCACGCTCCAAGGGTTTGAATACCAACATGAGTAGCACTAATCAGTTACAGAAGCAAACAACAAGCTCGCTAGTTTCAAGGGCACAAAGATACTTCAGAATTACGATACACGTCATATAATGGTACCAAGTTGCAAGATAATGATGTATGTACAGCTACAAACTAGTGTCAAAAAAGCTAACCTCTGTAAATTGGTGTTCCCCGCTTACAATTACTTGAACTAGATATCCTTCCTCATCACCATCTTCCATCAATTGTGTACACCCAATGACAATACTATCATGGCGAACCCACCTAATTGAATCCACTAGAAAATACATCCAGTGGGAAAATAAATGATTGGAAACAAAATATCTATTTTGAAGAATGGTTAAGTTTCTTTTTGATTAAAATACAAGCCAAAACAGATTAAAAAGAGGCCAAAGCTTCCAAAAGCATTTAGAATAATGCACAAAAAGTGGAGGAATGTCTGACTTTATTCCTAGAGACTAAAGAAACTTAAAGTAATACGAGAAAGATTCCATCAGCTTTACGGTTGACTAATACAAGTGATAATAAGCATTTGGCCGGAGCAAGCATAATTTCAT
>CM028349.1:38691714-38758677 GCA_016618105.1 Dendrobium huoshanense
ATATATGAATACATGATTTTGTCTAGAATAAAAGAAAACCAAAATAAGTCGTGGGCATTTACAGCTTCAAAAAATTATTTCATTGCTTCCTCAAGCAAACAACTTGAAAGTTTCCACAGGAATATGCAGTTATTTTAATCAACTTCATGCAACCATTTCCAGCATGCTTAATAGTTAATTTCCGGAGGAAACAACATGAAAAGGGTAAGCCATTGTAATTCAGGATTAAGCCATGAATGTTCATGTCAATATCCAAATAAATATTTTTATCATGCAGTTTCAACAAATTCAAAAGTTTTACAACAAAATGACCAGAAAAACTAAATTTCAAAGGCAGCAACGAATGTTGTGAAACTATCTTGATGACAAAAAATATCCCATGCCAATTCAAGATTAAGAAATTCAATCATTTTTCCTTGACAAATAAGCATCAAACTTAGCAAATTAAAAGTCAACAATTCAAAGATGCATATCTTCCAAATAATTCAACCTAAGTACACTATCAAGACTATGAGCATAACCAATTATCATGCTGATTGTATAATGGTGAAAGCTTTATACCCCCCACACCCCACCCCACCCCACCCCCTTGACCAAGACAAAAAGTAAATAATTCACTGTACACAAAGATTAAGAACTTTTGATAAAATCTATGATTAAAAGTGCTCAGCATCTGAATGCAATATGGCTCCTCAACGCCATGGTACTAGGCCGTAGCGTAGGTGAAATGAGATGCTAAAAGAGGCATAAATACAACCATTCTTCAAGTGGTAAACATCAGACTAAAGTAGGATGGAAAAAACAATGAACCTCTAAACTCCTTTCATATTCCAATTTCAAATTCCTAGTAAATGGATTACCTTAAATAAGCCAAGTAAACTGTTTAAATTTGTAATATGTAAAGCCTAAGGATAATCTAATCTCGTCTACTATATGTTTCACCTTTATTATAAGTCCTATTCTATTTTTCATTAAACTCTAGCACTTCCTCTATCAATGATTATACGCCTTCTCCATCCTCAAGATTTACTACTTCAAAACTGTACCTACAATTTGTTCAACTTATTTTCAAGCACATTCTAATTTCTCTTACTTATAAAGTTTTTTAAGCATTATAATTTGTCATATGATGATCATGAAAAAAATATTTATCTTATTTCCCCAAAACTTTTAAAGCTTTTTAAGCATTATATTCATTTTCTCTTGAAGTATTATCATGCATCACTTCAATGAATGCAAGATGGGCCCTCGTAGCCTAGAGCCTTAAAGTAGCCTAGAGCCTTAAAGCAAGGTATCCGTCTCATCACGCATTAGTAATGATGCAACCTAGGAAATGTGTGACACGTTATGGCCACACCTTGTCTTACCCAAGAACCTAAGCAAGAATTAAGATTTCCTCTAAAATCAATGGATTAAAAAAATGTTATATAACACTATTTTTCATATGTAGCAATATAAATAAATTTTTCAATGGAATGAACATTTTGAATTTTACATCTCATAAAATTTGTTTGCAAAATTAAATTGACAAGGAACTAGAGAATATAGGACTTATCGCATATTGAAAATAAGTTAGCATAAAAATACAAATTGTTGGCCCTCACTCATTGGCTTAAGCTTTTGGGTTGAATACGGGTTTAACCATTGATATATCTGACCTAACTTGAACCCCCCCTTTAGTTTACACCACTTAAAAAGTGATATTAGAAGCAATGGTTTGACTAGGTACAAATGGTTTATGTGGTTGATGGCTATCATATATTTTGGTCGTACTTTCACCATGGTTGGGCCAAGTTCAATAGTCTATGACTCCCACAATGGGTCCACATCATTGAATAGGCTCTTAGAGCATAGATGAAGCTTTCATCTGAGGGGAGTGATAGTTAATGTAGAGGGTCCTCTTACGTGATGGAGAGATTTTTTAAGGTGTGCGAGTATTGAATTTAATAGATATTTAAAAATAGAAGGAAAAAAGGATGAATATGATCCGTGGGCTTTTTGTAGGTCATTTTAGTCAAAAACTATTGAATACGCCTAAATATGTACTTTAACTCTTCAAAATTAATCCAAATTAGTCCCATCATTAGAATTATAATATAAATGGAGGGGCAAGTACAAGGTATAGTTGTCTTTAACATTTTTTAATAGCTTCTTTTTTTTTCTTATCATAATCCCTAATTTCATTTCTTAATCAAGCTCTGCTGCCAAACAAAAAGGTTCATAGGAGAAGGAAGATAGGAGATTGTAAATGAACTATGCAGGAAAATGGGAGATTGTAGATGAGCTATGCAGGAAGAAAGAATACTAGAGATCATGATGATCGTTGGATGGAGAATGAAAATCATAATGAGTGGTGCATTGAGAACAAGATTCTTGAGGAAAAGAATTGTGAAGAAGACATTATTATAATGATAGATTTTTGTTCGGGAAAAAATAACATTGTCACATCTTCCTCCATCTACATCGCTAAAGGAAAAATGTTTGTCTTCATCACCCTCCATAGGAATCGTACGCGGGCGAGACACAAACCTTGCCCTCGAGACAATGCCTAGTCACAATACAAGATTAGTTTGCTCATCAACCTCGCTAGTGATAGCTTATCGGTGATCTCAACCCCGCTGGCATGCTAGTTCACTCCGATTAAGGGATAGATTTAATAACAATTAAAAATTAAAATAATATAATAATTAGTATTGTTGCGTCCAGGAGTATTCGCGGCGGTAGAGAAGTATAAGATTTAACGTCTTAGCGTTGTACGAAAATCCGGCACGCAATCAGATAAAGAGAGAGGGTCTAACATTTATGAGACACCAAGATTTTTACGTGGAAAACCCCTGAAAAGGGGGAAAAACCACGGGGCCTGTTTGAATGAATCCACTAGTACTGTAGTCGATTACAAATGAGGCCCTTCCTTTGAGGAAGGCATGTGTTTGATGTACATTATATGAAGTACATTACATGTTGGGAATACAAAGAGTCACTGTTGACGTATTCGCTTTGTTGGAAGGACTGTAGTCGACGGGCGGCGGAGGTCGAAAGGACTGTAGTCGGCGGGCGACGTAAGTCAGGAGAACTGTAGTCGGCTGGAGACGGAGGTTGAAAGGACCGTTGTCGGTGGGCGACGGAGGTTGAAAGAACCGTTGTCTTGCGACGGAGGCTGGAAGGACTGTGTCTGACGATGAAGGTCAGAAGGACGGCGTCAGGTAGAAGTCCAAAAATGAAAAAAAAAAAATCCATCTTCGGATATACGTCCAGCTAAAGTCCGATAATCGGTGGAAGTCCGGCGTTGGGTAGAAACTTGGCGAAGAGTGAAGGTCCGACATTGAGTAGAAGTCCGACGTCTGTTGGTGGCTGAGGAGAGCTCCGGTATCATTTGAGCGGAGTTTCGGAGTCAGGAGAGAACTCTGTCGTTAATTGGGAAGAATTTCAGAAATCCGTGGGACTTGGGCAGAATTCTGGCATCCCGTGGAAGTTGGGCAGAATTCCAGCGTTCTCCCGAATATCCGGCAGAATCCCGGCATGTTCGGGCGGCAGGAAGAACTCTGGCAGTGGTCGAGGAGGAGTTGATTCTCCTTCCCCTTCTCTTCTTCTTCACTTCTTCTTCTTGCTTGGGGTCCCCCTCTCATGAGAAATGAGGGCTCTATTTATAGTTTTTCTGGAGTGGCTTGGCTTGTAAACAGGCGCGAGATCAGGGGCAAATAGGGAGTGGTTGAATGGACGGCTGATATTGGATCCTTCGATCGTGCACCGTTCGTTGGACATTTGAAGGCCTTAGTGATGTCGGAATTCGGCGATCTTGGGCTCGTTGGATTCGTCTCGTCGAGCCGCTCGATTTGACTATAAGCTCGTCAACATCAGAGACCGCTTGACAACTCAAATTGTGGTACGAACTTTCCAACAGCGCTTCAGGTGCTCGATTTGGGCTCATTTGGGCTCAGATTGAGTTGAATTTGGTGTCGTTACGTTCGTATTTCCGAGACAATCAGTTCGAGTATAAGTTTGCTGAAATCGGAGTTCAGATGATTCCGGATTTAATTTTTGAAGATTCCGGCTAGCTTTTCGCCTCGAGATTCGTGCCCGATCAAGATAATTTTTTGAGAATATATCAAGTATAAAACTGTTTGACAGATTTAACCTCCAAGAAATATCTTCCATGTAAACTTTTCAATTAATTTGGATCAATTTAAAAAAATTAAGTAACTAGTTGGGCACCATCAAAAGTTTAGGACTAAAAGTTCATAAATTATTTTGGGTTTTTGTTTTTATTGTTAAAAATATGTTGGCGTTGGAATAGCAATTAGTTGGTCATTGCCCATAAGCTTAAGCTTTTGTGATGAATATAACTTTAATCACTAATTTATTTGACCCAACTCTACTCTACTTTGGTTCGAACTCCCTAATATAAATAAAAGTAAATTGGTAACTAGAGAAAAATAAAACAACTTGAACTAGAAGCCATACTTTCAATTATTTGTCAACAGTCTAAAAATAAAATAAATGAAAATGCATGTAAAAAAAAATCTACAAAATCTACCTTTTATTTCTGATCCAGAATCAACAGCCCATGACTGAAACAAAAGTGGAATGCCAAGTATTTCCTCAAAATTGGATGATAAGATGCTAACAGTATCCTTCCTTGCAATAGCAACAAATTTGCCATCCACGCTCCAGTCAGCTACAAGTTTAAAATGTTAAGAATAACAAAACAGCTTAAAATTATCTGGTTCTAGAGAGAAACATAATGATCGCATCTCTTTAAATAATAATAATAATAAATAAATAAATAAATCTCGTGCATAGATGGATGCAAGCAAGGCAAACATGAAAAGTCAACCGAAAAACAGATTATATCCATGCTTAATAAGCAAATAGACTAGCTAACAAATACAGAAAAAAATAAAACCACAGGAATAACCAATTTTTTTCAGGTTATGTGCCTTCTTAAGCATGGGTGCATAAAAGAAAGGATAACACTTATAGTCAAATGAAAAAAGTTTCACGCACGTTCTACATACAGACAAACCAGGAGGCAAATTTTACAAAAATTAGAATAAAAAGATAGCCAAGTATTTCCCAAATTCTGTATGGTTACCATTCTTAAAGGTGTCATAAGTAATAAGTACAAAAGAAGTACATAAACTAGTTCGGTAACTATAATATGCACGCTCTAAAGGCATTTTTTAACGAGCATTAATAATTGCTCATGCAAAAAAAAAAAATGCATCAAAAATAACCTCGATGCACTTCCTGCAGTGTGAAAGAGAAACAACATGAAACATTTTCAACAATTGCTTTAATTAAGATGGAAGGAGGGTTGCATATTAATATAATCAATAAATAAATCATTAATTCATGATATATGACGTCCTGAAAAAGGAATTGGTACAAACCAGCATCAACATTGTCCATCACGTCCTTGAGCTGAAGATCAGAAGATCCATGGCATAGTAAGCCATGACCTGATAGAACAATGAAGGAGTTTTCAGAATTTCTCCGCCATTTCAAATCTTTAACAATTCCAGATTTGCTTAGGTGGCATGAAATTGCTGGCTCTTGCACCTCAAAAATGAAACTTTTTGAAATGAGAAATGATTGGTAACTACGATCATAATAAATCAGATGAAATTAGAGAAAAAAAGATTAGCTAGCGCAGAGGACATGTTAAGGGCTTAACCAAAGTATCAATAGATGAAAGAGTTGTACCTTGTCGAGGAGAGATTGCACAAAGAACAAGTGAATTTCTCCACCAACAGCCGCTGCAATCATTGAATTATCCCCAGAAAGCGCTAAGATGGAAACCCTGCCAATCTGCACATCCAAAACACTCGATCTTTGCACGCATGTGCCCTTCCCCTTAACGCCTTTCGCTAATTCAATTACATCCTTGGTATTCGCAATCAAAAACCCTGGAAATGAGACAGAATGAGTATTACGAAAGAGAAAAACATGAATGAACAGAGAGATGGTAACGGGCCGCCGAACCTTTGGTGTGAGCTAGAAATAGAAGACGGTGGCGTTCGGAGACAGCTATAGGCTGAAACGGTGGGTTGGAGAGATCGAAAGCGGATTCGGAGTGGGCAGGCATTAGTGGGACGGGCTCACCAATCCTGCAGAAAACGAAGTCCATTGTTCCCTGGCGGTCGCCTTCGATCTCTTCTTTCGGTATAAGGAGACGAGTCGACTTCCCCGCCATAGTTGGCATCGAGTGCAAAGCCTGAGAATAGAAATGGAGTGAGAGAGAGAGAGAGAGAAGCTTCAGTTTGCGAGCTCAGATCAGGAACACGAGGGCTAATCCATTACAGGTAATCGGAAAGAGGAGGTTGTAAAAGGAGTTGAGCGGGAATGGGTTCCAATGCCCTAGAAGCAGAACTCAATATCTTATTAGTTTGTCAGTAGTTGATGACATTTATATAGAGATGCGGTTAGATCTATAATTTTGGGATTTACGGGGAGCTGAATGTGATAATTTTGAAATATTTCACAGACTATTGAAATTTTTATGTGAGCCATGCGCAAGTCGGTAAGTGTGTAAGTGTGATATTAATTAACAAGCTTAATTATAATTAAGTGCCTAATTTTCTCATAAACTTGAATTAATGCATTAATTAATGTGCCAAAAAATCACTTGTATCGTCTCTAATTGTTCTAATTGTTCGTCAATAATACTAATGTATTTTAATATTCATTAATGTCGAATGTCGGTCATATTCATCATACACAAGTTAGAATACTACTACATTTGCATTCGGCAGTATTTTTTTTATAAATCTACGGAGGGGCCTACACAATACATAAAAATAAAACTACTAGCTCTTAAAGAATCAAAAGCTCCCTAAAATATAGCATCTAAAGTAAAACCTACGAGCTAATGCTCATGTCTAGTACAAACAATTAAAACAAATTAATAAACACCTAATAAAGTTGAGAGAAACTGGAAACGATAATACAACAAAAAAGCCAGGCACCGACTAGTAGTCCCCCAAATCTGCAAGCTCCAGATAATTGCAACCAATGGCAATCTGCACGAAACATGAAAAAACAGCAACAAAAGAGAAAAATCAAATCCCCACAAACCACTAGCCAACAACACAAAACCAACCCACAACTGAGCAACTCAACAAGAAAATCAACACTACAAAGCACCAAGCCCACCAAAACAAAACAACAAGCACAATTTTGAAATCCCAACCAGAACAATCAACCAAGAGAAAGGACAACCATTGTCTATTTTTTAGATTTACGCTTTCTCCTTTTACCAACGTTAGAAAAATCGTCTTGCTAGAAAAATCATCTTGCACAACACAACTAACATTTAGATCATACAAATCATCTTGTTGATACACCTCCATGTCACTAGTCTCACAAGGAGAAGACGGAGAACCCTCAAGCTAGTCAGTTTGTTCCACAATAATTCCCTCAAACTAATGCCCAAATTGGGCATTCAAAACATTATAAGAAAGTAAATCAATTGGCATATCAACAAGAAGCTCATTCACATCCTCCCCCACTGAGAAGTCCGAACCAGTCAGATCAGATGCATTCATGGAAGGATCCAAACTGCTAGAAACCGCATTCACCGCGGCTGTATTAACATTACAAAATTCTCTATTACCCGCATTCATCAACTCATTACCAAAGATAGAAACCGCACCCACGGGATTACCATCAATAATTGCATCTCTAGGAGATTTAACCAAGTCATTACCACCATCATCCTCCCCCGCCACATAAAGCAATATCCACTAACTGAACATTCTCAACAATAGCAGGAACTAATGAATCATTTCCAACTGAAGGGAAATCAATGTCAGTGTTAACAACATATTCAATAGGATATTTCTCACCAATATAAACGGGTACGACATTTCATGTGATAACACCATCATCAATAGGACCATTCTCACTTGAATGATCGGGAGCAGCATTTTCAACATTTTTATCATCCAAAACCACTTCCAAACCATCAACCACAATAGGAGTAGGATTATTAGCTAATTGAGGATTCAAAATATGACATTCAACTCTAGAATGGCCCAAAACCTTACATTGAGCACAATAAGAAGGAAACTCTACCATCTCAATATATGACAAGAAAGATTTGGCATCGAAATCGAAATATTCAGGTTATTGTGCATTCATTTTGGTAGGTGTCTCTTTAATAAGTAGGGGATAAACATATATTTCCTTGTTTGGGGTTTAGCCCTTGCTACTCATTGTAAGTGATTAATGTGTATGCTAAAATGTGATAATCCATTCACTTCTAGCATGTTACCATATTAACATGATTTGATAGTTAGCGTTGTCATTTTGATTGTTGCATAGTTTTCTAAATAGTTTACATTCTTCATCATGTTTTCTATGAATAACTATTGTCCATGAAAATCATAAATTTTGTAATACATATAACTATGTTTAATTATGTTTTAAACTTTATTAAACACTATTATTGAAATATAATATGTATATAATGCAAGCTTGTGTATTTGATGCTTGTAAATGTCGGTATTTTAACCCTATTAATATTGGCTAGCAAGGGTTTATGGGCCCCAATAGTGACGACTCTATAGGAAATCACTGGATTTCCTTGGGATTAGTGTTTACCTTTCTCGGAAGGGTATTATGGAAATTTGACAATAAATGCATATGTATGAATATACATATAAGATAAATGACTAATGTGTCATTGATGGATGCATAGATATCACATCTTTGTAAGTGAATGAGTTTGTATTGGAATAAAATGGTTATTAGTTGGTAAATAATCATTTTTGAGTTCTGCTAGATTCCATAAATGAAGTATTTATATTTAAAAATCTCATATCATATTCATTGTTTCCACTTATGTTCTCTTATTTGCTCATATTTATGAACAAGTATTATTTTTTATGTTTTATTTAGTAGGGTTTCACCAACTGAGTTTGTTTATTGCAAACTCACACATATTGCTTTATGATTGCAGAATTAAGTTTAGGCTCCTTCTGGTGGAACTTCTAGATTCATACATCAGGTTCATCCATGATAGGTAATTGAGGTTAGAGTTATTTAATTGATTTAATTGTGTAATGGAAATTTTACTTATGTTTGGTGGACATTCAATACGTGTTTGAGTTTAGATACTCGGAAGATTTATTGGTGGACATAAATTGTTTAGTCTTATATATATTACAAATGCATTCAAATTATTTTATAATTTTTTGTTAAGCTCGCACCCTACCATTGGATTCTTGTGATTTTCTTCCAATGCTGGTGGCAGGGTGTGACTGCTATGAGAAAAGCAAAATTTTTGAAACTTTATATGGATATTGTAAATTATTTTTTGATAAAAAGCATACAACTTTTAGAATAATAGATCATAATATATAAGTAAAAAAATACTTAACTTTTGAACTTATAAAATGGATGTGCAATGGAGAATAATTTATAATGTCGAAGAAAAATAGTTAGAAGTGATGAGTGGCGGCACACATAATATAGCTTCAAAAAATTCAATATATGTGTGTGCGCGCGCGCCCATGTTCATTATCCATCAACAACAACAACATCAAGCTTTTGTTCCACTACGTAGGGTCGACTACATGAGTTCTTTTTTGGCATTGTGTCATGTTAAAAGTCAAAATCTCATTTAAATATAATCATGTTCATTATCAATATAAATTTTAAATAATTAAATTTAAAATTAATGATAATTTATTAAATAGCCAAATTTTTAACATATACTGATTTCTTTCTTACTTATCACAACAGCAAGACAACATACAACATATCAAGCACAAACTTACCCATCATTTCCCTTCATTCAACATTTAATCAGAACCATATCGAGCAGACATTAAAATAGCAATGCCATTTTTATAAATCTGGATATGAAAAAGAAGCTTGCAAATATAAAATGGAAGCTAGTTTTATAAGTGGCCAAATTCATCTCATACATATCACAACAACAAACAACTGATACAACATACAAAGTAAAATCTCCATTCTCCAATCAAGTTTTCTTCACCAAACAACTAATTAGAACCAAATCTAGCATTCATTAAAGCAGCAATGGCATCTTTATAAGTTTGGAAATGACAAAGAAGTTTCTCTCTTGGAGGCATGTAATCCTTCAGCACCTTCGAGTCAACAGTTTCCTTCATCCATTTGCATAGAATAGGGTGCTTTTCTTCATTGATAACATCCACTCCAACCACTTCTTGAGCTATTTCAGCCCAGTAAACAGAGCAGAACACTATAATGTCTACAATTCCTATCTCATCTCCTCCAAAGAATTTTTTACCCTTCAAAGCTCCTTCCATGGTGGTAAGATTCATCTTGGACTCTGCCAAGGTTTGTTGTTGCTTGTCTCCCTCTGTCCAACATGACATCCATAGAGGAAGACTACACTGTATAAAGAGAAAGTAGAATGTTAAAGAAACCAGAATGTGATTATCACTCAATGTTTGTAAGTTTGAAGCAAAGTTATAGAAGGGTTGTTTGGCTTCAAGTAGGATTTAATAAATTCTATAAATTCAGATTTAGTAAATCTTCAAGATGATCCTAAAGAATCTTGATTTTACAATTTTACAACTATGCATCTAGTCCTACAACATTAATGCCCTATTTGGCATTATTTTTAATTTTAAAAACATGTTTGGTGATAAATCTCCCTATGATAGTTATGGTAGGTATGTTATTATAGAAAAAATGAAAAAGCTAAAAAGATAGATTGTGAGAGTTTTATTATTTTTAACAATTCGAGTAGAATTTAAAAATAACCAAAGTTTTAAAATTTATTAAATCTTTTTTTATTGATTTAGTGATTGAGTTAAGGCACTAATTAATCATAACTAATCATATATTTAATGCTAATAATTTCTATTGTTAAGTTAAAGAGCTTAATTTTTAAGCCTATAATCACTAATTGATTTTATAAAATTCTTATAAATTTTTATATGTTGATCTTCTTTTCTATTTATTGCTTTTTGCTCTCAATGCTTTTTGAAGCTTTCCTCTATTTCATAACACTTATTAATAGAAATAAATAGATTTATAAATTTAATTTAAAATGATATTATTCATTAAATATTATTTATGTTAATTACTTATGTTCAAATATTAAAAAAATAGAAGTTAAATATTTAGTTAATTGTTTCCCATTCGCATCATATTTATACAAATAATATGCATACTAAAATTTTGATATAAAATATAGAATAAAAGATTAAACAAGAAACCAAATTATAATTATTAAATGAATGTTTTATGAAATTACTTTTAACTGTTTTAAAACGGATTTTTTACTGCTTCTTAAAACAGATTGTTAATATAAAAATTACAAATTTATAACTAAAAAATTAATTTAACAAACAGTAAGAAAACCTTCCGGAACGAAGTCTAAATCTCATATAATACTCAAACACAGACAAAAAAAAAAATGAATGGAAGAGAACAAGATCAAACACCTTGTCGTCGAAAAACTTGGCCCAGAAGCGCGCCATGGCTCTCTCATAAGGATCCTTTGGAAGAAGGCGAATCCCAGAATCAGCCCAGGTTTCATCTATGTATTCGAGGATGATGAGCGACTCCGCAATAGGTTTTCCATGGTGGAGAAGTACTGGGATCTTCTTATGCACAGGATTGTACTGAAGAAGCTCAGGAGGCTTGGAGAAGAAGACATCCAGATCTGAAAACTCAAAGGAGACGCCTTTAAGCTTGAGGCCGACTTCAACTCGGCGACTCATGGGGCTCAGCCAAGAACCCAATAACTTCACTTCCTTGTCCATCTCTACTTACTTTTCGGATCTGTTTGATTTCTCTCTGTTATTGAGGGCTATATAGAGACATTGAAGTGTAGCAAGTGGTAGCAGATTTATTACGATTAGTTGAACATAGATAGCTTGCAGGACTTGTGATTCAGTTGACAAATTAAAAAATATATATATCATGATGCATGCACCATTGCTGTCAGGACTTTTCTATAAGCGCTTATTGAGTTTTGTGATATATTCAATTCCCTCTGAATTGGATCAAACGAAATGATTAATATAATAATTGGGATATAGATGAAAAGTCTCTTGTCTTTTAACAAATTTTTAAAAGGATAATTAACTATTTAAATTTAAATTTTTATTTTTATTTTTTATTAAGAATCTAAATGATATTATAAAATAATTAAAGTTGTCCCTGTTTAAATAGTTAAAATATTAAAATTATATTTTTATGATTATTTTGATTATTAAAAAAACTGCCTTTTTTCTCTATAATAATTTAAAATGTATTTTTAGAATTAAAATATATATTGATTTTGTTCAAGCAAATGAAATCCTCTAAGGGGCTCTTTGGATGGAGTACTTTAGGATTTAAAGTATTCTTGATATATCATCAAAAAATTATCTTGATTGGGCACGAATCTCGATGCAAAATCAAGTTGAAAATTTCAAAAATTAAATCCATGATCACCTAGACTCCGATTTTAGCAAGCTTACAGTCAAACTGAATGTCTCAGAAATACGAACCCAATGACACCAAATTTGACTCAATCCGAGCCCAAATGAGTACAAATCAAGAACCCTAAGAGCTATTGAAAAGTTCAAACCATAATTTGAGTTACAAAATGGGTTCGAAACATGACGTGCTTATAGTCGAATCAAGCGGCTCGACGAGACGAATCCAACTAAATGAATATCTCTTAAGTTAAACATCATTAAGACCTTCAAATGTCTAACGAACGGTACAAGATCAAGGGATTCAATATCGGTCGTCCATCCAACCACTCTCCATTTACCCATGATCTCTCATTTATTTACTGTCCATGCCACTTTAAAAATCTATAAATAGACCCATCGTTTCTCTTCAAATGGAACCCAAGCAAGGAGAAGAGAATAAGAAGAGAAGGATATAAGGGAGGAAACTCCTCCTCGACCATCGCTGGAATTTTGCCCGACGTCCGAGTGACGCCGGAATTCTGCCCAATGCCCAAGTGATGCAGGAATTCTGCCCGAAGCCCAAGTGACGCCGGAATTCTACCCAAGTGACGCTGGAATTCTGCCCAAGTGACACCAGAATTCTGTCCGACGCCCAAGTGACGCCAGAATTCTGCCCGACGCCCAAGTGACACCGGAACTCTGCCCGATTTCCAAGTGATGTCGAAATTCTAAGTGACTATGAATTCAGCTCGAATACACCACTTGTTTGTAATTGGATTTCAATCCGTAAGTGAAGCATTGTAATATGATCTTCCTAAATTTAAGGATGACCCAACCTCTTGTACCTCAAGCAAACACTATTTGAACTTTAAGTAAAAATCTTGGTGTTCTTCCATCTTTTATTTGTGTGTTGAATATACTTTCGATGCTAAGACGAAAACTTTCTAACTCTATCACCGCGTATATTCTAGTCCACAACAGTTTGACATCGTCTATAGGAACCATTATCCCACAATTTCTAAGTGTTGCTGTGATGGTCAACAGGCATAACAGTCGTATCGTTTGAGCTTCTCTCTCGAACTCCCACCATCCATAAATCAGTCTATGAGTCATAGACGCTGATATATGCCTCTTTTTTTTACCCTGAGGGGCAAAATGCTGCTGGAGAAAGAACCTCGGGACCTTCCTTATAATAGAGAATCTGAAAGATGGAAGAATCTTAGAACAATATCCTTCAACTCCTGAGAGAGATTTGGCAACAAGCATTACCACAATGGGAGGAAGTTCTTCTCCCTTGAGCTCCATCATTGGCCGAAGATGTTCAACTCAAGCATCTTTAAGCGGAGATTCATCTTCCTCCGTCAAGAAGACATCCGTAATCACACCAGGATAAGGAACTTGACGATACATCAAGTTCTACCCATCCTTCGCCCATAACTCGACAACCTCGCATTCCTCTAGATCTCCCATAAGACTTAGCCCATCCACACGTTGCTGAGCTCCCTCGCAACGCCCTACGTCATGAACTATGGAGATTAGTACGGAAAGAGTTCCCCTGAGGATAAGTGAGACAAACTCTTCGATAACAGCACTTCCAGGAGTCATTAACTTTAAATGAAGCCATTCTTCAGCACCCCATTATGATTGGCTTCAAACTACAGAGCATCAAGTCCTACGATGGGACATCCGACCCATACGAGCATATCGATCATTATAAAACTATTATGTATATTCAACAATCCTCAGTTGCACCATATGTCAAGTTTTTCCTGCCACCCTTAAAGGATAGGCTCAAACTTAGTTCTATTATCTTCCATCTGGTAAGATCCCTTCATTAGTCAAATTGGTCAAAGTGTTCGTCCAACAGTTCATAGCGAATCAAAGAATTGCTAAGGATTCTTCCCACCTCTCCGGGATTCGTCAAAATGAAGGAGAATCATTGAATGAGTATTTTTAGCGATTTTTCGCCGAGGCTTGACAAATTTCAGGAGTAGACCCTAAATTATTGAAAGGGGTCTTTCTTGGAGGCCTTCATCCTGGCCCCTTCTATTCTGCACTTATGTAGAATATTGTTCATTCATATACTATCCTGATTCATCACGTGGAGGTGCAAATCTCGGCTGATGAAGCCATAAATGCTCATAAAAAATAGTTTGAGCAAATCAATGAGAATCATAAAGGTGCACATGGGATGAATAATTTATCATCACAACGAAAGAAATAGGGGAAGAATAATCTACCTCATAGGCCTCTATTGTCCGACGGGAACCTCAATAGGAGAAGAAGTATACCCCACTCAACACATATCGAATAAATGTATTAATGATCATTCGAGATCAAGATACAATAAAATGGTTGAATCCTTTGAAGAAGAATGCAAAAAAATCAAGATCAATACTGTCACTTTCATCGTATTCGTGGCCACACTACTGAAGCATGTAGGAAACTTAATGATGAGATTGAAAGACTTATCCGTCAGGGCTATCTTCAATAATTTATTCGAGATCCACCTACCCGAGAGGAAGTTTGTCCCGCTGGGGGGGGGGGGGGGGGGGGGGGGGGGGGGCAAAATCAATTACAAAGACAACCGATGAATAATCAAATATGTGTTAGTGAAATTGAGACAGTCACAGGAAGCCCCTTACTATCTGATTAAGTATTTTTGGTTGTAGGTTAAAACCTAACACCAAAGAAGGCTCGTATCGATCATTTCATCACCTTTGACGATTCTAATTTGGAGGTAGTAAAAATTCCTCATCAATATCCGCTTATAATAAATACGGGGATAAATGACCCGTTTTATAATATCAAAATAATTCTTATGGACAATGAAAGTTCTGTAAATGTCTTGTTCTACTCCACTTTTCTCAATATGAGTCTCTCAAAAGAAAAGATTCAGCATGTTGCAAGTCCATTGTATTGATTTAATAATCAACCTGTATGAGTATAAGGAACAATTAGTCTTCCAATTGTACTTGGAGAATTTCCTTAACAAACTACACACTTCATTCAATTCATTATTGTAAAGTTAGAATCAGCTTACAAAGCTGTCTTTGGGATGCTGCTCTAGTCAATTTTTTGGATCGTCTCCTCTATCCCTTACCTTAATATAAAGTTCCTTACCGCAACAGGAGTCAGTGTAGTATGCAGAGATCAACAAATAACACAAACCTGCTATCTTAGACAGGTTAAATCACGTCCAACAATTATCCTGAGCATCGAAGACATTAATATCCGGAGTGAGGATATCCCTCAGAGAGCTTCCCCTGTAGAATACCTCACTACTGTATCTATATCTGAAGAACATCCTTCAAAGACTGTGCGAATCGGATCACTTCTCTCAGAAAACGAGAAGAAAAAATTTATAGATTTTCTACGTGAAAATCAGGATGTTTTTGCATGGATTTCGACGAATATGCCCGGAATCGACCCCGAAGTGATCGTACACTCCCTTAAAGTTAATCTGACGTGCAAATCGATATATAGAAGAAACAAAACTTTGCACTAGATCATCAACAAGCGATCGAGCAAGAAATGGATAAACTTTTGGAAGCCAGATTTATACGGGAAGTGCAGTATCCTACTTGGTTGGCGAATGTTATCATAGTACGAAAGACAAATGAAACTTGGATAATATGTATAGATTATACAGGTCTCAACAAAGTCTGCTTAAAAGACAATTTTTCACTTCATCGTATTGACCATTTAGTCAATACCACCTATGGACATCAGATGTTGAGCTTTATGGATTCCTACTATACTATAATCAAATAAAGATAGATCATGCTGATGAAGAGGATACAACTTTTCAAACAAACAAAAGGTTATACTGGTATCTGGTGATGCCATTCGGGCTCAAAAATACTGGAGCCACATATCAGCGCCTCATGAATAAGATTTTCAAATACCTTATTGGACATAATATAGAGGTGTACGTGGATGATATGTTGGTAAAAAGTCTTGAAAAATCTCAACATATCTCATATTTGGAACAGTGCTTCCATTTGTTGCGACATTATAATATGCGACTCAACCCCGCTAAATGTGCTTTTTGAGTCACTTCTGAAAAAATTTTAGAGTTTATGGTGACCCACATAGGGATTGAAGCTAATCCCGAGAAGATCAAGACGCTAAGGGATATGGTTCCACAGAAGAATATCAAAGAGGTCCAAAGGCTAAATGAAAAAAATGCAACACTATCTTGTTTTATGGCACGTTCAGGAGACAAATATCAGCCCTTCTTCAAGATACTTAGAGGTGCTCGTAGCTCGGGGTTCCAATGAACCGTTGAATGTCAAGAAGCCTTTGAATAACTATGAAAGTATTTAGCTTCCCCGCCACTATTTTCTAAACCGACACCGGAAGAAAAGTTATATTTATATATGATTGTTTCTGCCCAAGCCATTAGTTTAGTCTTGGTACAAAAAAAAATATTGTTCAACGTCCCATCTATTATATTAGTAAAATCTGATCTGAAACAGAGGGTTATTATCCTTTAGCAAATAAGACAACATTGACGTTAGTTTATTACGCCAAAAAACTATGCCCATACTTTCAAGCCTATATAATCAGAGTTTATACAAATCTGTCGCTGAAAGGTATCATGCAAAAGGCAGAAGCATAAGGTAGGCTCGTTAAGTATTATGTAGAACTACAAGAATTCGACATCCACTACTTGCCTAGACCCTATATTAAATCTCAAGCACTTGCAGATTCTGTAGTTGAATGCACCATCACAGAATCTGATATTCAACCAAGTGCTTCGCCTTCTCCTCCATGTTGGACGTTGTATGTCGATGGAGCTTTTGGAAGTTCCAGCGCTAGGGTCAGAATTCTGTTGATTTCTCCACAGAAAGTTACCTTTGAGTATGGGCTCCGACTCAAGTTCCCGGCAATAAATAATACAACAGAATACAAGGCCCTTATTGTTGGATTGAGACTAGCAATTAACTGTGAGGTGCATAACCTAGTAGTTCATACTGATTCATAATTAGTCGCCTCTCAGATGGAGGGGGAGTTTGATATCCACAACCCGCAAATGGCCAAGTATTGAAACATTGTGAAGTTACTCTTGACTTGTATATGAGATCATCATATCATCCATATTCTTCGAGAGCAAAATACGAGAGCATATGCTCTTTCTAAAATTTCTACATCAACGATAGGAGATGTTTATAAAAGAAAATGTATCGAGGAGATCCACTTTTCAAGTATCCAAGGTCCATGGGTCATACAATCAATCAATGAATCAAGAAAGACGTCTTGGATTGATCCTATCTTATCTTTTTTATAATAATTGGTACTAACTGAAGAGACCATGGTTGCAACACGACTTTGTAGACAAGCAACAAATTTCACCATTATTGATAACGAGTTGTATAAACGCGCCTTCACCGGACCCTATCTCAAGTGTCTCCCACCTTCAGAAGTTGATTACGCGCTCTAAGAAGTTCATTTAGGAGTATGTGAAGAACATCTGAGAGGAAGAGCATTGGCCTACAAGATCATGAGACAAGACCGATTCTATTGGCCTATAATAAAACATGAAGCAATTGAGTTTACTCAAAAGTGTAAAAACTGTCAATTGTATTCCAATCTCACCCATACACCTACTCTGGAGCTTGCATCACTTTAGATCCCTTAACCTTTTGCCATATAGGAAATTGATATAATGGGACCCTTACTTATAATAATTCGACAACAAAAATTCATTATCCTGGCTGTAGACTACTTCACCAAATGAGTGGAGGCATAACCCTTGGCAAAGATTACTTAAGCAAATGTCAAACAGTTCTTGTGGAAGAATATAATCTATCATTATAACATTCCTGCAATAGTCATTACTAATAACGGGACACAATTTGCTGGAAAGATCTTTACATCTTTTTGTAAGTGTTTTCACATTCAACTCATCCCTACAGCAGTCGCCTATCCTCAAGCAAATGAGCAAACAGAGGTTACAAATCGAACAATTCTGAAAGGACTAAAAATACGTCTATGGAAGGATGAGGGGGGGGGGGGGGGGGGGGGGGGGAATGGGTTGAAGAACTTCCAAATGTTCTATGGGCTTATCAGATCATTGCTAGAAATCCTACATAAGAAACCCCGTATAACCGTTATTTTGGTACAGAAGCAGTTATACCGGTTGATATTGGAGTCATGAGCAATAGAGTTCAGACTTTTGACTTCAGTAATAACGAGGAGAGACTCATAACTACTGCTCCACCACCTTCATCTCCTTGACTTTGTCATCGTATTTCTTCTTGTATTCTCTCTGAAGATATTTGACCTTTACAAATTCATTGTTCCAGTTATTCAAGGTCTTGGTCATTTCAAGCTTGAAATCAATATGCTGCTATAACTAAAGCAATAAAAATAAAATTTTGTAAGAGTCATATCCTTTAAAAAAATATAAAAGGAAAGAATAAATGAACTCACCAACTCCTCAGCCTGTCGACAGCAAACACACTGATACTTCAAAACATCTTCTGAAATGTAGGACTTGGATAGAGAGATACGATGATCTTTGCTAGTGACTGCCAAAATTTCTTTTGCCTTCTTCTTCTTCGATCCCTGCAAATCACCCTCACTCCCTGGTTGTTTGGAATGAATTTTTGAAGGTTAGGGAACTGCCTCTGGAACTTTCACAAAGTTTTTTAGCATTTGTGCATGCGATCTTCCTGCTTGAGTAGATAGTCCCACCTAGAACAAGTATTCTTCGTCTATATATCTGCTCAAATAACACACCTCATAATGTATGGCGTCAATATTAGGAAGTTTGAATATCTTTAATAAATATTTTGCTTAAATATGCAGGTGAACGAATAACTCCTTCAACTTTTCTCATTTTTCTTGAAGATTCCAATCATTTTGCACAAAAAAAGTCGCTAATCCAATATTTTTGATGGGTCTCGAGTACAAATATACAACCACTTGGATCTCAAAGAGATACGACTCTGCGTATCACTGACAAGACGCCCCATTCGAGAAATTCATTCAGAAGATAACACCACTCTACGATCTCTTAAAAGTACGACCAGTCCCATTATGATCAACTTGGCCCTGTAAGAAAGTTGAGATAAACTTACACTACAGATCATCAAAATATCAATCAACTCAGGAGATGGTGGAAACCGTAGCCCTGCTCGCAAACTAAATTCATAAACCATCACATATCTCGGGGGAGGAGAACAAGCACAATCAAATTTTGTCGGCACCTTCATCACCAGATCATTAGGAAAATAATTTTTTTTCCTAAAAGCGATGAAAGAATTGTCAGTGATGGTGGAAATAATATCATCTGTCTTTGCCCCTTGTGTGTCTTTTTTAAACCTTCAGATCGGGCAATAAGGTGATCTTCTTTGGCTGGGAGATTTCTTGTGGATGTGTGATCACCCATTTCAACTCCTATACTAAAGAGGAGAGTTAAATTTGAGTAGGAAAAATCATCTACGAAAGATAACAGAAAGCCTCTAGAGTAGGAAGAAAAATGGTGGAGAAAAAAGAAAAAAAAAAAAGAAATTTCCAACTTCTGTACAAGAGGAGGGGCACTTAGTTAAGTCGAAAAAGTCACATATTAAAAAAACAACAGAATGACTCAACTGTTAGAAAGCCAAAAGGATAAGAGAAGAAGGTGCAAGTCCCCCCCTGGCCATAGGGGGGTATTTATTAGGGCTGCAAGCGAACCAAACGTTCAATAAGCTACTCGTTGTTCGGTTTGATTAAAGCTCGTTTGTGATCGTTTAATTAACTAAACGAACAATATTTTAAATACTCGATTCTTAAATAAACAAACTTGAACACTAATGCATTCAGCTCATTTATGTTCACGAACAACATCATTTGAAGTTTGTGAACAAGCTCGACATTAAGCTCGATAAGAAGCTCGATAAAAGCTCAATTCGTGTGATTGCTACAGGCATCAAATATTAACTTGCTGTCTAAGTAATTGTAGCTTTATATAACTATTTATTTATAAATCACTGCATTTATTAATGCTACTATTAGGAAAATTCTGTGAATAAGAGATTTGCTTATAAATCATTGCCTTTGTTATATAAACAATTACTTTTATTATAAATGTGTTTGTTTATATATATGTTCATGAATATGTTTGTTTGATAGTTAAAAAAAATCGTTAAATATGTTCGCAAACATGCTTGATGTAATCATTTTTTAGAAAGCTCGATAAAGCTCGTGTGAGATCTCGTTCCCTTACTGTTCCTCTCTGATTTGGATTTTCCTCCCAGGATCGTCCAGGACGATGTTGAGATCGTCCAAGCCGATCCGTGCATTGAAAACAGCTGATTTCTGGAGTGCTTTCTGGAGCGATTTCTGGACAGGATCGTCCGGGACGATATTAAGATCGTCCAGGCCGATCGGTACTGTTCAAAATATCGTCCTGATCATAGCCCTGGGAACGGTCCAGGACGATCAAAATTGGTCTGATCGTCCCGGGACGATATGGAGATCGGCCGGGACGATATGGAGATCGGCCGGGCTGATCTGAGTTTTATAAAGCTGAAATCAGTCGTTTTGAGGAGAGAGAAAATCATTTTTATAAAATCAGATATTTTGAGGAGAGAGAAAGAGAAGGAAAAGTAAAGGAAAAGCTGGTTTTCGGAGACCGCGGAGCGCTTTTCGTCCGACGCCGCTGTTGGGAAAAGTGAAGATCTCGTGGTAAGGACTCTGAATCCTATTTCTATTTTCAGAGATATTGAGTTTTGATCAAGTTGTGCACTGTTTTGTGTTTTCGTAGTCGAACTTTCGACCTGATTTTGTATTGACACAACTTTCACCGCACAACTTTTGGTATGTTATAGATATGACTATTGTACACGATTTGAGTATTTTTTGCGAAGATTTATCGGTCGGAATTGATTATACGCGATTTTAATTGAATAGAAAAATATCAGGACTTGATTTGATTTGGATTCTATAGAAGAATAGTCTTGTATTGATGTCGTGAATATTCTACTGTAATTTGGAGAAATTTGGAATTTGTGCCTTTTTGCAGGATTTTTGTGTAAATTTGACAGACTGCCGTTACTCTGCCCGATTTTCGTACGATTTCTGTTTTGTCTGAAATTGATAGATTGAATTGATATGCATATGACTATTGATATGATTATTCTAGATTTCTTTATTATTGCTTATTGCATCGATTATTGCATTGATTGATTGATTCTGAAAGACAAGTGGAAACCTGGTTGAACGTTGGTTATAGAAATCAACGTATGGATATCTACAACAGCAATATGGATTTCTACAACAGCACTATTGATAATAGCCAGTTTAATCTGGTTGATCTATGGATTTCTACAACAGCACTATTGATAATAGCCAGTTTAATCTGGTTGATCTATGGATTTCTACAACAGCACTATTGATAATAGCCAGTTTAATCTGGTTGATCTATGGATTTCTACAACAGCACTATTGATAATAGCTAGTGTTTGTGCTTGTCGAGTAAGACCATTGTATGGATTTACATGTGTACGATATTGCATCGTATGGATTTCCTGATATGCATTGATTTATTGATTTCCGATTGATTTATTGATTTGATGGATTTATCGAATTGATTTCTTATCGTACGGATTCATTGATTTCATTGATTGATCATTGAGCATTGATATTATTGATTATTGATGACATTGATATGGATATGGACGGCATAGATTTATAGACTCATTGATACTATTGATTCAGCATTGATTTGACTTGCTACTGTTGATTTATCGTATTGCTTTTCCGATTGATGTTATCGACTTGATTGATTCATAGATACCGGCACCGATATTGATATGGATTCTGCGTTATTGATTCATAGAGATTGACAATGATATTGATATAGATTGTACCGATTGATAAGATACCGACATCGACATTGATATAGATATGATATTGACATATGGATGCTATTGATATGACAGATCCTGACATGCTATTGATACATTGATACATTGAGTCGTCGTACCGGTTATCGATTGATTGATTGAATGGATTATTGCCGTATGGATTTGATTTATCGTAGAATAGATTCCTTTATGGAGCTGATTGTATTGATTTCAATTGACCTGATGATTTCATTGTATAGATTTGTTTTCAATTGCTAGGTTGATTTATATAGTTGATTCGATTGTTCGATGGATTTCCCTGCTGTGATAAATAATTGACTGGAAAGTGCTTTATTGATTGAGATGATTCCCTACTGTAGCCCTATTGTAGCATCGTACGTCATCATTATTGAATCTGTCGTAGTGTCATTGAATATTGTATATTGAATTAATTGATGCTATTGATTGCTTTTAGTTGACACAGACATTCTATTGATTGGATAGATGATATAGATTCGACGAATTAACTAGACGATACGATTAATTGAACTGATAGTATTGATTGATAGACACTGTTATGATGGATAGATATTGATTGGAAGCACTTACTGATTTGATTGCTGGGGAATATTGATTTATCGATATTTTTACCGCTGCATTGATTATTGACTATTGATGGATTTGATTTGATTATCAATTTCCGTACTGCATTGATTATTGATTTGATTTCCGCTGTGCAGACTTGATTTCATTGACGATGGATTTCCACATTGCATAGATTCATTGACCATTGATTGACTTGATTTTATTGACCCGCATATTGATAGCATCGTCGTGCTTTGATTTCAGTTGTAGGCTTTGGTGACCTGCTGGGCTTTGTAAGCTCATTATATGTGGTTAAAATTTTCAGGTCCGAGCAAGGCAACTGGAATGGAGTTCGATCAGAATGTCAGACGAATCCTTTCACTATTGATATCTGGGGCATCACAGCTCGTTTGTTAAGTTAATGAACATCTAAAAGTAGAGCTCGTTTATACCTCGTTCATGTTTGTTTGTTTAAAGCTCGATAAGCACTAACCGAACGAACATGAACTGAACATGAACCGAACTTGAACACTCGTTAATTTAAATGAACCAAACATCAACACAAACAATAAAGCTCGAACAAAAATGAACCAAACTTGAACAATCTGATATTAAATGAACACAAACATAAACACTTACATACTCGACTCAGCTCGGTTTGTTTGCATCCCTAGTATTTATAATTTTTGGGGGGAGGAAGGAAGCTTCAAGAATTTTTTAGAATTTTTTAATTTTTTTTCGGAATTATTTGAATTTTTTTACAAGTTAAATGATAATAGTAATATAATCAATTTGGTCGGGAGGCAGTTTTCAAACCGCCAGCAGCCAAACAGCGCACGACACCGCTCGGGCTAGGCGCGGGCTTGAGCGGGCTGTGGGAGGGCCGAGACGGGCCACGAGAGGCCCCAGGCAGGCCGCAGGGGAACCATGGCGTGGGCCAGCAAGCCCAGCGTGCGGTTCCGCTCCGCCGACGACGGCCGGCCAACCGGTTTGACTGTCTATTCGATTTCGGTTCGAATTTTTTACCCGAAAAGTTCAAATCATACTTTTTTGGGTCCCTGAGACCGTTTTTCGATGTTCCAGACTCAATTTTGGCATTATTAAAGCCATTTGGGGCTCCTACATCCAAGATCGAATTTCAAATCTCATGGAAAATTCTCCAAAGTAAAATTCTCATTTAAATATAATCATGTTCATTATCAATATAAATTTTTAATAATTAAATTTAAAATTAACGATAATTTAGTACATAGCCAAATTTTTAACATATACTGATTTCTTTCTTATTTATCACAACAACAAGACAATTGATACAACATACAAGCACAAACTTACCCATCATTTTCCTTCATTCAACAACTAATCAGAACCATATCAAGCATGATTAATTATTTTTTGCGGACACCGAACTCCATCCGGAGACCAAGCAGAATGCACCACGTCACCTCTTCACTCGGCACCAAGGCCCGGTACTGCTCGGTACCGTGGCTCAGAACCACATATGAGACATATTCTAGTTGGCCTCTGGACGACGTTCTATTTTCGATCTCCGCACAAAATAATTTCTCATCTAGCAAACATTAAAATAGCAATGCCATTTTTATAAATCTGGATAAGAAAAAGAAGCCTGCAAATTTAAAATGGAAGGTAGTTTTATAAGTGACCAAATTCATCTCATACATATCACAACATCAAACAACTGATACAACATACAAAGTAAAAACTCCAATCATGTTTTCTTCACCAAACAACTAATTAGAACCAAATCTAGCATTCATTAAAGCAGCAATGTCATCTTTATAAGTCCGGAAATGACAAAGAAGTTTCTCTCTTGGAGGCATGTAATCCTTCAGCACATTCGAGTTAACAGTTTCCTTCATCCATTTGCATAGAACAGGATGCTTTTCTTCATTGATAACATCCACTCCAACCACTTCTTGAGCTATTTCAGTCCAGTAAACAGCGCAGAACACTATAATGTCTACAATTCCTATCTCATCTCCTCCAAAGAATTTTTTACCCTTCAAAGCTCCTTCCAAGGTGGTAAGATTCAGCTTGGACTCTGCCAAGGTTTGTTGTTGCTTGTCTCCCTCTGTCCAACATGACATCCCTAGAGGAAGATTACACTGTATAAAGAGAAAGTAGAATGTTAAAGAAACAAGAATGTGATTATCACTCAATGTTTGTAAGTTTGAAGCAAAGTTATAGGAGGGTTGTTTGGCTTCAAGTAGTATTTAATAAATTCTATAAATTCAGATTTAGCAAATCTTCAAGATGATCCTAAAGAATCTTGATTTTACAATTTTACAACTATGCATCTAGTCCTACAACATTAATGTCCTATTTGGCATTATTTTTAATTTAATTTTTTATTTTAAAAACATGTTTGGTGGTAAATCTCTCTATGATAGTTATGGTAGGTGTTATTAAAGGAAAAATGAAAATGCTAAAAAGATAGATTGTAAGAGTACTATATTGCTCAAATTCATATTTTATTATTTTTAACCGAATTCGAGTAGAGTTTAAAAATAACCCAAGTTTTAAAATTTATTAAATCTTTTTTATTGCTTTACTTATTGAGTTAAGGCAGTCATTAATCATAACTAATCATATATTTATTGCTAATAATTTTCTATTGTTAACTTATAGAGCTTAATTTTTAAGCCTATAATCACTAATTGTTGTATAAAATTCTTATAAATTTTTATAAGTTGATCTTGTTTTCTATTTATTATTTTTTAATCTCTATGATTTTTGCAGCTTTCCTCTATTTCATAACACTTATTACTATAAATAAATATATTTATAAATTTAATTTAAAAATGATATTATTTATATTAATTAATTAAGTTCAAATATTAAAAAATATATAATTTACATATTTAGTTAATTACTTGCTATTTGCATCATATTTATACAAATAATATACATACTAAAAATTTTGATATAAAATATAGAATAAAAGATTAAAAAATTTTAAATTCTAATTATTAAATGAACATTTTATGAAGTTGCTTGTTGAAAAACAAACTAAAATATTTAATTGCTTAAATAACTAGACATAAAAAATGGAAAATTTACATATGTACCACTTTATTTCATGCTATTACATATCTAACACAAAAAATATTAATATTATATGTCTATCACCCATATACAATTTTAATATCAAATATATCACTCATATAATTTATTTCTACCATACATACCATCCTATAAATTTTTATATTTCATTCCATGCACTCAAATTTATTATATGGGTGATAGATATGTAATATTAATATTTTAGGTGTTAGATATATAATACCATGAAATAAGACGATATGTATGTAAATTCCCCAAAATTTTATTAGTTGTATTAGAAAACTATTTTAAAAAGCAGTAAGAAAGCTGCCCCAAACGAAGCCTAAATCTCATATAATACTCAAACACACAAAAAAAATTGAATTGTAGAGAACAAAGATCAAACACCTTGTCGTCGAAAAACTTGGCCCAGAAGCGCGCCATGCCTCTCTCATAAGGATCCTTCGGAAGAAGGCGAACCCCAGAATCAGGCCAGGTTTCATCAATGTATTCGAGGATGATGAGCGACTCTGCAATAGGTTTTCCATGGTGGAGAAGTACTGGGATCTTCTTATGCACAGGATTGTACTGAAGAAGCTCAGGAGGCTTGGAGAAGAAGACATCCAGATCTGAAAACTCAAAGGAGACGCCTTTAAGCTTGAGGCCGACTTCAACTCGGCGGCTCATGGGGCTCAGCCAAGAACCCAATAACTTCACTTCATCGTCCATCTCTACTTTACTTTTCGGATATGTTTGATTTTTCTCTGTTCTTGGGGGCTATATATAGCTATGGGCGTCAATTTTGGGTCACAGGTCAGATTCGGTTTGAACCCGAAATTAATCAGACACTATTCGGGTCAAACCAAATCCGACCTGTTTCGGTAAACTTGTCGATTTTTTGGACCCGAATTGATCCGAAATCCGACACGACCCGAATGACCCGGGACGAATAAAAAATTGCTAGTTTTCGGGTAAAAAACCCGGTCAATATCTAAATTTCGAGTCAAAATGGGTCAATCTCGAATTTTCAGGTCAAAAATCAATTTTTGGGTCAAAACGGGTCAATTTCGGGTTACTTGGTCAACCCTAACCCAACCAGGCTTTTGAAACGGATTGATTTGCTAAACCCAAATCCGATCAATTTCAGGCTTGGATTGATCATAACTCGAAATTTTTGATTTGAGTCGAATTTTTGAATAAGGTCAAATATTGACACCCTATATAGAGACATTAAATCACCAGCAAGCTATTTCTGATATATATATATTTTTTTGAAAGTGTAGCAAGTGGGAGCAGATTTATTACTATTAGTTGAACATACATAGCTTGCATGACATCTGATTCTGTTGACAATATAAACAAAAATTATCATGATGCATGCACCATTGCTGTCAGGACTTTTATATAAGCGCTTATTGAGCTTTGTGATTATATAATTTTATAATCCTTCTGAATTGGATCAAACGAAATGATGTAATATAATAATAGGGATATAAAGTCTCATGTTTTTTTTTTTTTTTTGGACATTTAGGCCATTTAAGACAAACTCACACACACAATGCATACACATGAACTCGAACCTTGGACTTCTTAGTTGGAAGCCTAAGCTCTCAACCAATAGGCCAAGGGGAGTTGTGTAAAGTCTCCTGTCTCTTTACAAAATTTTAAAATGATCATTTACTGTTTATTTTTTTTTAATTAAGAATCTAAATTATATTATAAAATAATTTATATTATCCCTGTTTAAAGAGTTAAATGATTAAAATTATATTTTTATATAGTAAAGAATTATTTTGATTATTTAAAAAAAGGGGTCAATTTAGTCTTTTTTTTTTTCTCTATAATATAATTTAGATTGTATTTTTAGAATTTAAATTTATATAGATTTTGTTCAAGTAAATTAAATCCTCTAAAGGGTTGTTTGGTTAGTAATTTAGGGGGTAAGGCATTGTAAATATGAAGTTTTATAAATATCGTGTTTGGTTGGAATACAAAATAAAGCAAAGTAAATTATAGTAAATCTAATGTAAGATGAAGTTGTTCATTTTGAGTGTGAATCAAACTCATATTTTGAGTGAAAGCCGTTTACACCACAAATTTGCTTGACCTTCATCAACCATCGGACGCCGACCTCAGTCGCCGGCCACCACCACGCCCGCCACGCCATCATCACTGCCGCCTGCCGCTGTCATCGACAACCACCACAACCCGTCGTCACCCGCCGGCCACGACCACCACTGTCCATCGGCCACAACTATTGTTATCGCTGTCCACCAAAATATGGACTTTATTATACATTTATTATTTCTTATCAATAAATAAATTCATTCATCTACATTTACTTTACGTTCATCCGAACAATTCCAATTTTTTTTTTTTACATATAATTATAATTTTTTTATTTTATTATAATATTTTATAGCAGTAAGTGAAAAAAAAGCTCAATATTTTACAAGTTAAATTAGGATGAGAACAAGCTCATAATTGAGAAAAAAAAGAAGATAAAAAGTTATAATGCATAATATAAAACATTTTAAACAATTTATTGATATTAGCACTAAAGGAGAGATAGAGAGAGAAAAAATTATTTGAATATAAATATAATATAAAAGCTAGTTAAAATAGTTATATTTATTTGAATATAAATATAATATAAAAGCTAGTTGATTATTTATAAAATCTTAATTATATCAAATTAAATACATAAAATTTAATACTAATTCTCACCTAATATTTCTCCATGTCGTCCCAACTCAACAGGCATGAGGGTCATTACCTTAGACTTAGCTGCTAAGAAAAGTATATATATATATATAATGTCAGAGCATTAAATTCCGATTTGTTATTGAGTTCATCTTGTTCTATTGGTTGGACTTGAAATTAGCTGTCAAGCTCTTAAGAACTCATCATCTTGACATGCATTAATGGTGGAGTAGCCAACAAATACTTTGCCTTGAGAAGTCATCATTCCTTGAAGTACAGTTTGCTAGGGAGGACTGATGGAGAAATTATTTTGTGCGGATGCTAGACACAGCTCTACATTCGGAGATAAATTAGGTGTAATCTTATTAGCGGTATCGAGCAATACGAGTCGCGATACCAAATGAATGTGTGATATGACTCATTCTGATCAGTCTCCAGGCAGCGTTTGGCGTTCGCACAGAATAATTTTTCTGACTTATGGGCCATATTCACCAACTGATGTCCCCAACCGACTAATGCAACTTGCCCCTCCAAAAATCGGAGAGCCTACCGCTATTTCCATCCGAATATGTTAAAATTTACTAACATTAAACAAGTATATGAAAAACGATTATGTGCAAAATAAATTATTTTTGCTATATATATATATATATATATATATATATATATATATATATATATATATATATATATATATATATATATATATATATATATATATATATATATATATATATATATATATATATATATATATATATATATATATATATATATATATATATAAGTTTACCATTTGCCTCCCCTCAAAATTAAAGTTAGTTCCTCCCTTGACTTAGAACATAATGAACTTCTTGAGGTGAGTTCTCTTGTAGATTGACGAGTCTCTTTTGATTTGAGACCGTTTTTCATTTATCTTGGTTCATTTATCTTGAACCAGAACGACTTCTGCTTCCTTTAGGACAACTTTCTTACTTCTTTCTAAATTAACTTTGTAGTATTAAAATTTTGTGAACTATTTTTTTTTTTTCTAAAAAATATTTTAAAAAACAGTAAAAAAATTATCATAAACAAAGCCTTAATTTGAACTGAATTATCCTAAACAGAGCTTAAAAAACTACAAGTTCATGAGTTTTTGATTTGGTCACATAAAACGGCAGCCTTTCGATGACCCAATTAGGAAAGTAGACGTATTATATTTGACTTATGTTAAAAAAGGGAGAGACAGAGAAAAAGACTTGATAAAAAAATATTAGAAATGAACTTTCTTTATTAAATTTAAACAAGAATTTGACTTTTAATAAGACACAATGGAGAAAAAGAATTCATATAGCCGACCTCACGTGGGATAAAGGCTTATTGTTGTTGTTGTTGTTGCTGCTTATTTTTTAGCACATTAAGACTTCGTTTGTGACGACTTTCTTACTGCTTCTTAAAGCAAATTTCTAGTATTAAATTTTAATTTTAGCAGTAGAAATCTGCTTAAAAAAAACAGTAAGAAAATCGTCCTAAACGAAGACTAAAAATTGTCAAGAACTATTGTTGGATCATGAATATATATTTATTTTTAGTGAAATATTTTGTTCTCAATCATATGAATAAAAAATAAATGCCTGCAGAAAAGTATCTAATAAAGCCAGAAACTATTTTGATTTTCTTAATTTTTTTATCTCCCACACAAATAATTAAGTAAAATAAAAGAATAAGAATATACCATTATTTACGTGAAAATTTACACAGAATTGCTCAGCTGAACATCTTTTTTGTTAGACAAGCTCCTTCGAGATTTCATTGAAAACCAAAGCTTTTTTTTTTTTGAAGGAAAACATCAACCTTTTATTCAGTTTAAAAGAAAAGCAGAAGAAAGCCACAACAAGCAAGAAGAGAAGAACCAGAAGTCTCTTGATTCTGGGCTGAAAGATTAACTGTAATATATAAGTAAGAAACTCTATCTCCCATCCATTTATTCTGTTAAAAGATAATTTTAGATCAATAAAGATCTGTCAAAATCATAGCTTCTAATCTCCCCACAAGCTACGCTTTCACATAATTCATAAATGAAATATATTTATAACTGCACATACATAGTCAAAAGAATGAACCAAAGAAGAAAGTAAGAACACTCATCTGATTTTGAACCGAGAAAACCTCTGTGATCTATGTAACTTTAATCTCACCGCAGGTACCTTCCTGGATATTGCCTGCCAAATCATCTGAACAGCATCATCCTTCTGAGATGGATACTGGTACTCAAAATATCCTTCTACTTGTTTGAGCTTCACCCACATTTGGGTCCATTCCTCCTTGCTTATGCCTTTGATCAGATTCATCAAAAAGCCTTTCTTGATTGCATCTGCGGCGCGAACAAAGACACAAAACTCAGAGTAGTCGATGACATCTTCGTAAGGGAGTTCAATCTCATCGCTGATGATGACAGGAACACAGTGGCTAGCAATGGCGTCGAAGAGTCGGTTGGAGGAGGGTGTGTCGCCGGCAATGTTGAGGCAGAACTTGGATGAATGCATCCCGTTGGTGGCTTCTTGGATGCCATTCTTTTGTATTGTTCCAAATGAAAATTCGACTTCTTTTTCATCTTTGAGAAGGTAGAATAGTTCTTGTCTGATAATTCCACCCTGTGGAAAGAGAGAGAGTTCATTAGTTTATCAACTGAAGGCACAAATTGAGAGAAGTTAGCACTACTAAACATGGTAATTTCATCATTGTTTGCTTATATTCAACCAATTTTCTAGTCAAAGAGGTACTACCTTGGTTCATTGCATGCCCCTTTGGATCTGGCATTTCTATTTATTTATTCAAATATTCAATAAAGTTTACATGCCTCAGCAATCTTATTTATAGCCTACAAAGAACTCCAAATAAAAAATTCCTCATAATCCACTAATATCAAGTAAAAAATGACAACTCCCATTTCATCACACTTGGATTCAGCAAGTTCCCAGAAATTTCTAGGTAAAAAAAGCTCCTGGTAAGCAAAAAATCATGTATGCAATAGTGCAGAGCCAAAAAAAAAGCCAAGGAAAGAGCCACGATAGGAAAGTGTGGCTTGGTGCTACAATCCTGCGAATCAAGAGTTCTTAAATGAGCTATATTGTCGAGAAAATAGTTACTGATTGCTACAATTCTGAAAAAAGTGTCAGTTGTAGCTATAATTTTGCACATCAATTGCTACTGAAGGAGTTACAATCACTAAAAACAAAGTCGTTGATTGCTGTTGTTTTTGAAGGGGAAACAAAACTTTCATATTTGCATATGTATTATTCTTTTATAGAACCAAGGTGTTGCAACCATAAACTTGATATCAATTTTATCTAAGACACTTGAGGATTTAGGATTCCTATGTTGCGATGCACAATGAAAAACAATTCTACCAACTCTCAATTTCAACAAAGATCAACCACCATTAATTAGAAAATAATAATTTTGCTTCCTTTATTCGAAACAACAATATCATAGTCGCCAAAAATTGAGCTATCACGTGAAAAATAAACAAAAATATATAAAATTGCAGGATTGATCAAGGTTTACAATACAAAGTAAATTTGATACATACACACTTGACAAAACTTCAATCACAAACATGCACTAGTCATTAAACAAGTTAAGAACAGAAGCAGGCATGTAAATCACCTAGTAGAAGATTCACATCTCACAGCATTATAAGGATACTCACCCCCAAAAGAAGTCGTTAAGACTTATGTATTGCTCAAAGAATCCATATCCAAAAAGACATGCGTAAGAATTGAGGAAATTTAAATGTTATTTTACTTGCTTAATATTCAATGAATTACCATGCATAAGTACTGTTGCATCCTGGAATATTCGCGGCAGTAGAGAAATATAAAATTTAGCATCTTAGAGTTGTACGAAAATCCAGCACGCAATCAGATAAGAGAGAGGGTCTAGCCTTTATGAGACACCAAGATTTTTACGTGGAAAATCCCTGAAAAGGGGGAAAAAACCACGGGGCCTAGCCCAGTTTGAATGAATCCACTAGTATTGCAGTTGATTACAAATGAGGCCCTTCATTGGGGGAAGACCTTAACTTGATGCACATCTTATAGAGTACATTACATGGTAGGAATACAAAGAATCACTGTTGACGTGTTTGTTTGGTCAGAAGGACCATAGTCTGGTGACGGAGGTCAGAAGAACCATAGTCGGCGGGCGACGGAGGTCATAAAGACCGTTGTCTGGTGATGGAGGTCGGAAGGACAATAGTCGGTGGGCGACGTAAGTCAGGAAGACCGTAGTTGGCGGGCGACAGAGGTCAGAAAGACTGTAGTCGATGGGCGACGTAAATCAGAAGGACCATAGTCAGCGGGCGACGGAGATCGGAAGGACCGTTGTCTGATGAAGAAGGTCAGAAGGATGACGTCAGGTAGAAATCCAATAATTGACATAAATCCAACATCAGATAGATATTCGGCGAAAGTGAAGTCTGGCGTCGGGTAGAAACTTGACAATGAGCAGAGGTCCAACGTTGGGTAGAAATCCGACTTCAGTTGGCGGCCGAGGAGAACTCCGGCGTTAGATGGTATTCGGGCAAAACTCCGACGTCACTTGGAGTCCAGGAAGAGTTCCAATGTCACTGGAAAGTCAAGCGAAATTCCGGAGTCACTTGGAAGTTGGGAGGAATTCCGGCGTCACTTAGAAGTCGGGCTGAATTCCAGCGTCACTCCGTGGAAGTCGGGCAGAATCCCGACGGTGGTTGAGGAGGAGTTTCTTCCCTCCGACTCTTCTCTTCTTCTTCTTCTTTGCTTGGCCCCCCTCTCAAGAGAAATGAGAGATCTATTTATAAATTTATGGAGTGGCATGGCCCTTAAATAGGAGGAGGATCAAGGGCAAACGTATAGTGGTTTGGATGGACAGTCGATATTGAATCTCTTGATCGTGGATTGTTCGTCAGACATTTGAAGATCTTAACGATATCGAAATTCGGCGATCTTGGGCTCATTGGATTCACCTCGTCGAGCCGCTCAATTCGACTATAAGCAGGTCACGTTTGGAAACCGTTTGGTAATCCAAATTGTGGTTCAAACCTTCCAACAGCGCTTCGGGTCCTTGATTTGGACTCATTTGGGCTCAGATTGAGCCGAATTTGGTGTCGTTGGGTTCGTACTTTCGAGACGATCAGTCCAACTATAAGTTTGCTGAAATTGAAGTTCAGATGATCCCACATTTAATTTTTGAAGTTTCAAACTTGATTTTTGCCTCGAGATTTGTGCCCGATCAAGATAATTTTCGATGATACATCAAGTAGTATTTTTTCAATAAAAATTTGCAAATTATATTTCCTCACACTTGGATTCAAAAAAATTATAAAATTTTCTAGGCAAAAAATGGCTCTGAATTTTTCATAAAAGGCAAAAAATCAAATGAGCTACGATGTTGGGGAAGAAACATAAGAAGGAAAGAGTTGTAGTAGGAAGGTGCCACCTGATGTTACAATCTCAAAAATCAAGAGCGTGTCACTTGCAAATACAATACGAAAAATTAAGAGCCATTGAAGGAGCTACAATCCTAGAAAAATAGAGTCATTACTAGCTACATATCTAGGAGGGGAAGCACGAAACGTATTTGCATCACTTTGTGTGCAAGGTTATCTCTTTGAATTAGGTTCTTGTTTTTTTTTTTTTTTTGGGGGGGGGGGGGGGGGGTTGGGGGTGTTTGATTTGACAAATAACTTACCAATGTTAATGATTTTGTATAACATGACTGTGATATCTATTTTTCTATTAGGGAGGTTTGAAGAATTGACAAAAGACTCATGATTGTTATTGATTTTGAACATCATGATTGTGATTTCTATTTTTCTACTAGATCGGATCCTCACTCTTCTCCTTGAGTGTGGGTTGGGTTGAAGTTGAACCGCAAAACTCTTGGTGTCTCAGATTTTTATTTTCTCTCTCTTATGTTTTATTCTGTGATACATTATTCTTGATCATTGTGATATTTTTTTATTCATGTTTTTAGCACCCTTGTTACAACAAAATCACTAAATAAGAAAATTCTCTATTAGATCTATAGACTTCAATGTTGGAGACTTGCTTATATCCGAAGTTTAAAAACCAACATCCCAAAGAGGTCTCAAACATTATTTATAGTTACGAAAAACTACGATGTTATTGGCACACAAGGCTAATATGACAATGGAAAAGGGATCTAAAATAATATGCATACTAGTAAAGCATAGATGGAATTAAGTGGCTGGTAAATTATTACCAAGCTTATGCTAAGAGCATATTGAAGCATCTATTCTATGGATATAAACATCCATTCTACCGGTGTAGGTGTGGTTGGGAATTGACAAATGACTTATGAGGTTATTGGTTTTGTACATTATGACTGTGGTTTCTATTTTTCTACTACATTGAACCTCATTCTTCTCGTGTGAGCATGGGCTTGGTTGAAGCTGAACCACAAAAATCTCGGTGCCTCAAATTTTGTATTCTCTTTCTCTTATGTTTTAATTTGTGAAACATTATTCTTGATCCTTATGATATTGGCACCCTCGTTACAACAAATCAGTGAAGTAGAAATTTCCCCATTATATCTATAGACTTAAATGTTGGAGACTTGCTTATATCCAAAGTTTAAAAACCAACCTCCCAAAGAGGTCTTAGACATTTTTTAGAGTTATGAAAAACTTGGATATAGGCATAGTGAAATCATCATCCCTCCCCGTGGATGTAGGCAACTTCTCCGAACCACGTAAATCGCAATGTTCTTTGTGTTATTTGTTGTGTGATTTATTGTTTCCGCTGTGTTTATTGCATAACATCAGCATCCATCCATTTAAAAAAAAACAGATGCCAAGTTATAATCAAATTGTTCTAGTTTTTCCCATTAATAACCCAAATGTTATACTCCCTCCAAATAAATTGAAATTACCACTCTATTAAAATAACAAAGTTAAAGTTAAAGAAAATATAATCAACAGGCTGTCATGGAAACCAAACCTTACATCTTACCCTATCCCAAGCCTATAACAACAAAGATATAACATATTAGTCTAGTGAGTCTACATTGTTAAATACAAACATTACAGATGGTTTGCAACCAATATGAAATAACTATAAGCATTTTCTTCAACTCATTAGATGCATCAATTGTCAACTGAGCTATTGCTGGAGTAAAAGAAAATTCTTTGCTTGCTTGCATTTTTTCTGGAGTACAATTTTTTCCGCACAAGTGATAAGTGGCTGATTATGCCGATAAGTTTCCGATTAGAACATTACGAGTGTTAAAGAAATTTTCATGTTTGAATAAGAAAATTAAAACTGTTAAGTGAAACAACAAACAATTGTAATATGTATTTTTGAGTAATAGCAAGTGATAGGTAAACTTAATCAAATCAGCTTGACTTTGCAAATTATAAGAGGATAAGTAGCTAAGAACCATATTAAGTCAAAAATTGGATGTTAGAATAACATTCCAAATCACAATATCTGGATGAAGATAAGACTTACAGATTTCCTATAAATTGCCCCTTTGAAGTATAGCAAAATTGGCCTATCATCATATCCAGCAGTATCATTTACAAAAGATCGCACAACATGCTTATAAGGTGCAATCACATCTTTCTCCACATTAGCCACATTTGGTGGGTACCTTCCAAAATCAGAAAGAATGAACATACAAGGCCAAAGCTTAATCCTTGCATCCAACATACTATTTGGATGATGAGCCAAAATTACATGATCTCTGCCTCCAGATCTCTTCCATTCCTCTTGAGCTTTTAAAAACATCAACAATTTTGATTGCAACAGCTTGTTCATACTGGTATTTTCGAGCGGGTTCAACTTCGAATGACGATTATAACTCAAAGAGGAAAAGAATGGCACAAACACAATATCAGCTTCTCGAGAATTTGTGACCCTTACAGCAGTACAAGGCCCCGGTCGGTCCAGAATTGTAGAGGATAACAGATCTAATGTTAGCCAATACTCTATGCTATGTTGCAGATTCAGCCCTCCGGGGTAATCTGGGATCTTTCCTTTTATGTCAGGCCAAACATTATTTTCCTCTTGTTTCCAATCTAAAAGGCCAAAATGAAACTCAGGAGGTAAATCATACATAAAAACCTTCAAAACTGCATTACTTGGATCACATTTGCTGAATTCATGTTCTGGAGGACCAGTACTGTCCTGGAAATAATGCCCCACTTGTTCATCATTCTCACTACTGGGAATATCTCCATGTTTCTCAGCCGTCCAAAGAATCTTTGAATCAGGAAGAACAGTCTGCTCAATCAAATGAGGACTGTCCGTAGAACCCAAAAGGAAGAACCAGGAGAAAGCAAAAACTAAGGTTGTTATAGAAAATAGAAGAAAGAGGAGTTTCTTGTATCCATGTGCAGAAGATTGTGCATGCCTTTCTGCCATTTCCTCTATTATTTCTTAACGATCAAAAAAAAAAAAAAAAAAAAAATCAAATTCACCCAATAACTTTCATCTTCAATCATAAGAGCAGAAAAAAGAAAACCCACCCCTTTTCCTCTAAGGAAACCCACGCAACACCAAATCAATTATTACAATGCTGCTCTACAATAAATCGCCAAAAATCTCAAATTTTGGGGAAACAATGAAATTCTATCAATCCTAAAAATCTAAAGATCCTAAACAAACCCAAAATCAAATAAGTAATGAAACAAAAAAGCAGGATTGATCGACGTCGAGCTCGCTACAATGAAACAAATGATGAGAATCGAATAGAAAGATAGAAAATAAATGGATGGATCAGATGAAGAAATCTAAAAAGGAGAGAACTTTGAGCTGGAAAAAAAAGGAAGAAAATGATTACAAGTTGAGTAAAGAGCGGAGGGCTTCAGTTTATCTCTGCTGCTTGGTGATCTAATGGCCGTGAGATTTCTGGTCTTACCGGTAGAAGCGGACTTTCTGCTTTCTTGCTGGAAACCCATTCTTCCTTATGTCTACCGTGCAAGAAGAAGAAAGATAATTCCACCGCGTACTAAACCCACCGCTTCACCGCATACCACCTGGCAAAGTAACAGAACGACACGTCATTTGGATGATACAGTAGGTCCCATGGGAAAATGATATTTTTTGTTAAAGAGTTATAATTATCATGAGAAGCCATGAATTTTTCCGGGTGTATTTAAAATATTATGGTATATAAAATAAATATATATGATTATTTTTTATTTTATTTAAACTAAAATAATGGAAATAATAAAAATGATAATTGTTTGTGGTTGGTGGTAATATATTGATGGTTTACACTAGCGGATGGTGATGGATATTAGGTTGTCAACAGGGGTGGGTAGTTGTCAATAGCAGGTGGTGAGCAGTGGAGGTGATCGATAGTGGTGAGTGACGATGGTGATGGTCTGCGACTAACAGTGCCATTGGCGATGAATTTATAGTGTATTGGAAAATTATTCAAATCCTAAGAATTCCAAATAGGTCAAAATTGAATTAAATGATGAATTACAATTGGGATATAATCTAGGGGTGTCAATATTTAACACGACACGAAAACCCGACCCGTTTTCGAAACGGGTCGGGTCCGGGTTCCCGGATTCAACTCGTTTCAAAAATGAGTCGGGTTCGGGTTGACCCAACGGGTTGACGGGTCAACCCGGAAGCCAGTTGAACCCCTGCCCCGCTGCCGTGCGCGAGTACGCCCCGCGCGACCTCGCCCCGCGCTGCCGTGAGACCCCATCCGCGCTCCCCCCCCCCCCCCCCCGCGACTAGCTTTCCCAGGTCGTGTCGAGTCAACCCAGCAACCCATCGGGTCAGGTCCGGGTTCGCATTTCAGACCCGTTTACCTAACCGAGTCGGGTTAAGGTCAACCTGTTTGAACCAGGGTCAGTTACGGATCCGATCCGAACCCGACCCGTGATCCGAAATTGACACCCCTAATATAATCGAGAAGCTTTGAGCTCAAGTCAATAATCAAGCCCGAGCTCAACTCAATGTGCCAAATAATAACTCAATTTCAAGCTTGATATATTATATTTTAAATCATATCATTAATTTGAAAATAACCAAAGTGAATTCATTTAAAAATACGAACAATCGTGAAATTTTTTCTAGTTTATTAGCATAAAATTTATCAGATAAATGAAGACGAGCTGAGATAGAAAGGAGAACAGGGAAATTAAGAAGAATAGAAGCAGAACTCAATTTGTGTTAATATTTGATACGTCATGCAAAAAATTATCTTGATCAAACACGAATCTCGAGGCAAAAATCAAGTTGGAAACTTCAAAAATTAAATCTGGGAGCACATGAACTCCGATTTCAGCAAACTTACAGTCAAACTGAGCGTCTTGGAAATACAAACCCAGCGACACCAAATTCGACCCAATCCGAGCCTAAATGGGTCCAAATCAAGGACCCGAAGCGCTGTTGGAAGGTTCAAACCGCCATTTGAGTTACCAAACGGTCTCCAATTTTGACGAGCTTATACTTGAATCGAACGGCTCGACGAGGTAAATCCAACGAGCCCAAGATCGTTAAATTCTGACATCATTAAGGCCTTCAAATGCCCAACGAACGATGCATGATCAAAGGATTCGATATCGACCGTCCATTCAAAACACTCCCAATTCGCCCCTGATCTCACGCCTATTTATGGGCTATGCCACTCCAGAAAAAGTATAAATAGAGCCCTCATTCTACACCAAAGGGACAAAAGTGAATAGAGAGAAGAAGAAGAGAAGAAGAGGAGAAAGGGGAAAAGGAGAATCCTCTCCTCCTCGACCATCGTCGGAGCTCTTCCCGCCGCCTGAACACGCCGGGATTCTGCCAGATATTTGGGAGAGCGCCAGAATTCTTCCCAACTTCCACGGGATGTGGAAATTCTTCACAATTTACAACATAGTTCCCTCCTGATGTCGAAACTCCGCCCAAGTGAGCCAGAGTTCTCTTTTGCCACTAACAGGCGTCAGACTTCTACCCGACGTCGAACCTCCACTATTCGCTAAGTTTCTACCCAACGCCGGACTTCTACCGGTTATCGGACTTCGCTAGATGTCTATGCGAAGATAGATTTCTTTTCATTGTTGGACTTCTACCTGACGTTGTCCTTTTAATCTTCGTCGTCAGACTACAGTCCTTTCAACCTCCGTCGCCAGCCGACTACGATCCTCCTGACTTACGTCGCTCGCCAACTACAGTCTTTCCGACCTCCGTCGCCCGCCGACTACGGTCCTCCTGACTTACGTCGCCCACTGACTACAGTCTTTCCGACCTCTGTCGCCCGCCGACTACAGTCCTTCTGACTTACGTCGCCCGCCGACTACAGTCCTTTCGAGCTCCGTCGCCAGCTGACTATGGTCCTCCTGACTTCCGTCGCCCGCCGACTATAGTCCTTCCAACAAAGCGAATACGTCAATAGAAACTCTTTGTATTTACATCATGTAATGTACTCTATAAGATGTACATCAAGCTAAGGCCTTCTCCCAAAGAAGGGCCTAATTTGTAATCGACTGCTAATACTAGTGGATTCGTTCAAACTGGGCTAGGCCCCGTGGTTTTTCCCCCTTTTCAAGGGTTTTCCAAGTAAAAACCTTGGTGTCTCATAAATGCTAGACCCTCTCTCCTTATCTGATTGCGTGCCGGATTTTCGTACAACACTAAGACGATAAACTTTATATTTCTCTACCGCCGCGAATACTCCTGGACGCAACAGTTTGGCGCCGTCTTTGGGAACGTGATTCCCGACTGGGGGGGCAACTTTTGCTCCAATCTCAAAAGATCGCTCTTATCATCGTCCTGACATCAGTCATTGCTGCATCAGATGCAGACCGGGGGGGGGGGGGGGGGGCAACTTTGACCCCAATTCTGGTCAAAAAGATCCTCCGATGCTTTATATATTAAGATGATATTTCGGGAAAATCCTAGCAACATGCAAGGATACTTCCAATCAATTACAAGCCTTATACAGTCCCCTGCTGGGCTTCTACTCCTTGGACAAAATCTTAATCTCATCCTCAAAAAGTCAGTAACGGTCTAAAGATAGATCAGTCTTCACCTTTGATTCGGGATATACGCGGCGTTCGCCCCCTCCTAATCAAAGCAAAATCAAATCCCAGGGGGATTCGATTTGACCTCTTCCACACATGTTAACATCGTCGAGCAAAGGCTCTGACATACAATCTCGGAAAGGTCTCACATCATTGGTGGATTCTCTCGACCTCTTCCATACAGGTTAACGTCGTCGAGTAAAGGCTCCGACATACAACCTCGAAAATGTCTCACATCCTTGGTGGATTCTCTCGACCTCTTCCACACAGGTTAACGTCATCGAGCAGGGCTCTGACATACAACCTCGGAAAGGTCTCACATCCTTGGTGGATTCTCTCGACCTCTTCCATATATGTTAACGTCGTCGAGCAAAGGCTCCGACATACAACCTCGGAAAGGTCTCACATCTTTGGTGGATTCTCTCGACCTCTTCCATACTGGTTAACGTCGTCGAGCAAAGCCTCCGACATACAACCTCGGAAAGGTCTTACATCCTTGGTGGATTCTCTCGACCTCTTTCATATAGGTTGATGTCATCAGGCAAAGTCTCTGACATACAACCTCAGATATGTCTTACATCATTGTTGGATCTAATATCAGTTAACATCATCGAGCAAAGGCTCCGACAAACAACCTCGGACAGATTATACATCCTTGGTTAACGTCACCAAAATGCCGTCAATGGACTTCCATCGGACTTCTGTACAAAGTTAAAATTCTACTTGATGTTGAATTTCCTCTTGTCGCTAAACTTTTGCCTTGCAGGACTTTCAACGGACTAATACCTGACGTTGTACTACTACGCGACTCCGGACTTCTACTCATCTTCGGACTTTCATCAGTTTTCTGCCCGAGGCCGTAATTCTACTCGTCGTTAAACTTCTGCCCGTCAACGAACTTTCATTGGTCTTCTACCTGATGTCGTACTTCAACCAGACGTCGGACTTCTCATTTTCGTCGGACTTCTGCTCGTCAGCAGACTTCTACTCGTCGTCGGACTTCTGCTCGTCGACGAACTTTCATCAGTCTTCTGCCCAAGGCCATACTTCTACCCGACGTCGGACTTCTCCTTATCGTCGGACTTCTGCTCGTCGACGAACTTTCATTGGTCTTCTGCCCAAGGCCGTACTTCTACCCGACGTCGGACTTTTCCTTGTCGTCGGACTTCTGCTCGTCAGCGGACTACTACTCGTAATCGGCTTCTCACTCGACTGCTACTTACAATGCACCCTCGAACTCTCTCCTTTGGCTCCACACTCGATCATTGACTGCTAATGGGCTTCAACTCGATCGTCCATCGCCAGCAAACTTTCGCTCAAATGGTGAAGAAAAATCTCGTAACTCCTGCACGCAAGGAGGGGCGCTAATTCGAGCAGGAAAAATTTCCCGCTCGCAAATAGCTGAAACCTCAACCGTCAGAAAGCCATGGGGAAGGATAGGGGTGTCAATATTTGACACGACACGAAAACCCGACCCGGACCCGACCTGGAAAATTAGGGTTGAACCCGACCCGATTTCAAAACGGGTCGGGTTTGGGTTGACCCGGCAACCCGCCGGGTTAACCCGCCAACCCGTTTAATTTAAAAAATTTTGAATTCCCGCCCCCTGCCCGAATCGGCGAATCCCGCGTAACTAGCTGCCCTGCTGCCCGCGGTCCAGCTTCCCCCCGTGTGACCGCAGCCCGCGGTCTGGCTGCCCACGGTCGCTTCGTTCGCGTCAATCCGTGACGCGGTGAAGGGCCTGACGACTGCGCGTATCGCGTGACCGCTGATCGGGAAGCTGCTGCCGCCGGATGTCGATGCCGCTGGACGCCGAACGTCGTTGCCGCTGGACACCGCTGCCCGCTGCCGCCGGACGTTGCTGCTGCGCTGAAGCTGATCCCAGCCTTGCCGTGTCCGCGGGTCGGGTCGGGTTAACCTGAACCATAAGCGGGTCGGGTTCGGGTCTGGTAAATCAACCCGTTTGTAAAAACGGTTGGGTTCGGGTTGACCCGATTAGTGTCGGGTTATTTCCAGGTTCGACCCGAACCCGACCCGTGACCCGAAATTGACACCGCTAGGGAAGGAAGAGAAATCCCGCAACTCCTGCACGCGAGGAGGGGCGCTAATTCGAGCAGGGGAAATTTCTCGCTCGCAAATAGCGGTAGCCTCGACCGTCAGAAAGCCGTGGGGGAAGGAAGAGAAATCCCATAACTCCTGCACGCGAGCAGGGGCGCTAATTTGAGCAGGGAAAATTTTCCGCTCGCAAATAGCGGAAGCCTGATCAACCGTCAGAAAGTCGTGGGTGAAGGAAGAGAATTCTCGTAACTCCTGCACGCGAGGAGTGGCCCTAATTCGAGCAGAGGAAATTTCCCGCTCGCAAATAGCGGAAGCCTCAACTATTAGAAAGCCGTGGGGAAGGAAGAGAAATCTCGTAACTCCTACACTCGAGGAGGGGCGCTAATTCGAGCAGGGTAAATTTCCCGCTCGCAAATAGCGGAAGCCTCAACCGCCAGAGAGTCAGAGGGAGAAAGAAAGAGAAGATGCAACTTTTCTAAAGGCCAAGGGTTCTATTTATTGGGTTTGGAGAGAATGAGGAGGAGTTACAATCATTTTCGAAATCCCTAATTTTTTAAAAAATTTTCCGGATTTTTCGGAATTTTTTGGGATTTTTAAGGAATTTTTTTGATCCAAAAATAGCAAGAAAAATTATTTTTTCACATGTGGGCCCCGCTTAGGTCGGTGGCAGCCAACCGCCACCCATAACACGCGTCGATCCTCGGGGTCCTTACGTGGATCGCGGAAAAAAAAAAATAAAAAGAAAAAGTAAGAGGGGCGGTGTCACGACCCGACCCGACGGGGACGGGTCCCGCCCGAGCCGGATCGCGACGAGAGCTATACCAAACTTGCTTATCCAGGATCTGGCTTTGGATTAGGTTACTGAACTGATCTTCCAAATTCTTAACTCAACAGAAAAACACAGAACAACAGAGCTACTAAAAACATCAAATGCAGCGGAACAAAACATCTATCTTTTCATTTCCTCAAAATAATCATCTACAGAACAGTGCATGGCTTTCAACAGAAAGAAAGACAGAACAGAAAAGTCATGACTGTACAAAAATCAAAAGTACAAAAGTACCTAATCGGATCAGACTCTGAAACTAATCCTGGACCTCCTTGCCCTTCCCAGAACCTGAAAACCACCAGAAAGCAAGGGTGAGCTCAACAGCTCAGCAAAGCAACAAACCACCAATCTAAATTCTCAGAAACCAAAACCAAATTCATCAGACAGAAATCAGATCAGAAATTGAAACAGAATCGGAAATCAGAACTTATACGGACAGATATCAAATCAGAATCAGAGTCGTACAGATCATATCAGAACAAATCAACAGAGTCAGAATCAAAATTCAGAAATCAGAATCGTACGGAGCATATCGTATCAGAATCACAATTTCGTACAGAACAGAACAGATACAGAAAACAGATCAGATACATATAGCTAAATGCCCTGACACTGACGGAATCTCTACGGATTCCGGCCCCTTATGCCTCCCTTCCCAGACACTAACTGAATCTCATAGGATCCAGGCCCCTTATGTCTCCCTTTGTGCTCACGGCACCAAAACAGATGTGCTTATAGCACCAGAACAGAATTCATCGGATCCGGAACAGAACAGATATCAGATTTCAGATTTGAGCTCATTTCAGATTTCCCGTTTCACTAACTGAATCTCGTAGGATTCAGGCCCCTTATAACTCCCTTTTTATAGCTTATACACATAGCATTTCGAATCAGAAGAAATTCGGACATTTCAGAAATTACCCGAAAATCGGGCAGCACAACGGCAGTATACAGAATTTACACAAAATTTCCTGCAAAGAAAATTTACCGAATTCGCACAGAACATAGATAATCATATTCCAGAACATTTATTCTATTGCACAGAGAATTTACGATTTCACAGAAAATTCCGGTCGACTAAAAACACAGTCGAATCAAAAACACCCGGACGAAAATCTTCAAAATATAGTCAAAACGTGCACACCCGGCACGGCAACGATATACCAAAACTTACGCGGTAAAAACTGAATCAATCAAAAGTTACGGACGAAAAACCGTAACGAAAATAAAATCCGGACAGAAAAATACCGCCAACCGCGACGGAACTGAAAATTGAGAAAGACGGAATGTGCCTTACCTCGAGCACAGCAAAATCCTCAACAGTCACTTCGCTCGAAAACGGCTCCGCGTCTTCCCGAAATCAACTTTTCCAAAATCCTCTTTTTCTCTCTCCTCAGAGCTGAAATCAGATATTTTTATTTTAATTTTTCTCTCTCTTCAAATGAGCTGATTTGCCTTAAATCTTCTTCAGATCGGCCTGGCCGATCGTCCAGATCGGCCTGGACGATCAGACCAAATTCCCATCGTCCTGGGACGATTTTTCAGGACGATGTTTATTATTCATAGGCGATAAAAACCCCTACTCACTGACTTGTGCCATCCACTGATCGTCCCGGGACGATACCTCGATCGGCCTGGACGATCCCTACAGGAAAACACTTAGAGCAATTCTGGCAAAATCTGGAACTGAATATACACTGATCGTCCCAGGACGAGGACGATCCCAGATCGTCCTGGACGATACTGGAGCAGTTTGTGATATTACAATCTCCCCAACTCAGAAAAATGTCGTCCTCGACATTATCCAATCCAAACGCAGTCAAAACAAGTACGGGTACGACCGTCTCATATCAGACTCTTTTTCCCAAGTTGCTTCTCGTGCAGTCCGGTGCTTCCACTGGACTTTAACCATCGGAATCTCTTTATTTCTTAACTTCCGGACGTCGTACGCCAAAATCAACTCTGGCTCTTCCTTGTACGCCAGATTTTCCTGAATCTCAACCTCCTCAGCTGATATCTTCTTCCCAGAGTCGGATACCCACTTCCTCAGAGTGGATACATGAAACACATTATGCACATCAGGCATAGAATCAGAAAGTAATAACTTGTAAGCAGCTTTTCCAATTCTTTCCAAAATCTCAAATGGTCCAACATACCTTGGACTAAGCTTGCTTACCTGACCAAATCTGCTCACACCTTTCATCGGGCTGACTTTGACATACACAAAGTCACCAACCTGAAACTCAACAAATCTATGCTTCTGATTATAATACTTCTGCTGACGATCTTGAGCGGCTTTCAATCTCTCTTTTATCAAACTGACCTTCTGAGCAGTTTCATCAGCAAAAGTGGCCCCCAAAGCCTGCCTATCTCCGACCTCCGTCAGAGTCAAAGGAGTACGGCACTTCCTGCCATACAGAGCCTCGTACGGTGCCATACCGATACTGGACTGAAAACTGTTGTTATAGGCAAACTCAATCAGCGGAATATGATCTTCCCAGCTTCCGCTAAAGTCCAGAACACAAAGTCTCAACAGATCTTCCAATACCTGAATAGTCCTCTCAGACTGTCCGTCGGTCTGAAGATGAAAGGCTGTACTGAAATGCAGTTTCGTACCCAAGCCTTGCTGAATGCCTTTCCAAAGTCTGGAAGTAAAACGTCCATCTCGATCAGATACAATCACACGAGGCACACCGTGCAATCTGACTATCTCTTTCACATAAATCTGTGCCAAGCGTTCAACTGAATCCGTCTGTCTGATCGGAAGAAAATGGGCTGACTTCGTCAATCGATCCACAACTACCCAAATGGCATCATGTCCTTGTCGTGAACGAGGAAAACCCATAGCAAAATCCATCGTTACCTCCTCCCATTTCCACTCAGGGATAGGCAACGACTGCAACAGTCCACCTGGTCGCTGATGCTCTGCCTTCACCAACTGACAGGCTTCGCATCTCGACACAAACTCCGCCACATCCTTCTTCATCCCAGGCCACCAGAACAAAAGCTTCATATCAGCGTACATCTTACCACTACCTGGATGAACAGTGTAGCCTGAATGATGAGATTCATACAGAATCTCCCGCCTCAGATCTCCAAACACAGGTACCCACAACCTGTTCTTACAGAAAATAACACCAGAATCAGAAATTCGAAGTTCAGGAGTCTTACCAGATCCAATCTGAGCTAGCAACTTCGAATAATCAGAATCTGACTTCTGGGCTTCTTGAATCCTTGCTTCCAAAGAAGACTGAATACTCATCTGAGCCAACTCCAAATCACTGGAGGAAATCACCTCCAACTGCAATCGCTCCATGTCTCGAATCAGAAAGTCATCACAGGTAAGCTGAATACCTGATAATCCAGAAGACTTCCTGCTCAAAGCATCTGCTACCACATTCGCCTTCCCAGGCTGATACTGAATAGTCAGGTCATAGTCCTTGATCAACTCGAGCCACCGCCTCTGTCTCAGATTCAGATCCTTCTGAGTAAAAATGTACTTCAGGCTCTTATGATCAGTAAACATCTCACATGTGACGCCATACAGGTAATGACGCCAAATCTTCAAAGCAAAAACAACTGCAGCTAACTCCAAATCATGTGTCGGGTAATTCTTCTCATGTGGTTTCAACTGTCTCGAAGCATAAGCAATTACCTGACCATGCTGCATCAGGACACATCCCAGTCCTTTCAGTGAAGCATCACTGAACACCTGAAAACCTTCCGTACCTGACGGAAGTGCCAACACTGGAGCTGAAGTCAAACAATCCTTCAATCTCTGAAAACTAGCTTCACACTCCGGTGTCCAAACAAAAGGAACTGACTTCTGAGTCAGTCTCGTCAGAGGAGTCGAAATCTGTGAAAATCCTTTCACAAATTTCCTGTAATACCCGGCCATGCCCAAGAAACTACGTACCTCAAATACCGTAGTCGGCCTTGGCCAATCAGCAACCGCCTGAATCTTCTGGGGATCTACAGAAATACCTTTTCCGCTAATCACATGCCCCAGAAAAGAAATGCTCTTCAGCCAGAATTCGCACTTGGAGAACTTGGCATACAGCTGATGCCTCCTCAGAGTCTCCAACACAATCCTCAAATGTCTGGCATGTTCATCCTCAGAAGCAGAATATACCAGAATATCGTCGATAAAGACGATCACAAACTGATCCAAGAACTCCCTGAATACTCGGTTCATCAGATCCATGAAAATCGCAGGCGCATTGGTTACCCCAAAAGGCATAACCAAAAACTCGTAGTGCCCGTACCGAGTACTGAAAGCAGTCTTCACCACATCAGCTTCCTTCACCTTCACCTGATAATATCCGGATCTCAAATCAATCTTCGAAAACACCGAAGATCCGGAAAGCTGGTCAAACAAGTCGTCTATCCGAGGCAAAGGATACTTGTTCTTGATCGTGGCCTTGTTCAAATCTCTGTAATCAATACACATACGGAGTGTACCGTCCTTCTTCTTCACAAACAGAACAGGTGCTCCCCAAGGAGAAACACTAGGACGTACAAACCCTCTGTCAACCAACTCCTGAAGCTGAACTTTCAACTCAGAAAGTTCTTTCGGTGCCATCCTGTACGGAGCTTTCGATATCGGAGCGGTACCCGGAAAAACATCGATAGAGAACTCCACATCTCTATCCGGAGGCAAACCAACCAACTCCTCAGGAAAAACATCAGCAAACTCCCGTACCACTGGGATCTCAGAAACAGAACCAACCTCCAGGTTCAAATCCCGCACCGAAGCCAAAAATACTGGATATCCTTTCTTCCACATTCTGCTCACCTCTAACGCAGAAATCAGACTGGAGAGAACACCTCGTAATCCCTGAAATACAACTCTCTCTCCAGCCACAAGCAAACTCACTTGCTTCTTCAGACAGTCAATCTGAGCCTCATACCGACTCAGCCAATCCATTCCCAGAATCACATCATACGAAGAAATCGGCAATCGAATCAAACTCGATTTCCACTTCTTGCCAGAAATCTCGATCTCACACAAACAAAACTGTCGAGCAATCAATGGATTCCCAGCCGGTAAAATCACAGACAAAGAAACCGGTAAAACCATCGAATCCAAATGTAAAAGCTCAAAACAATGCTCGGACAGAAAAGAATGACTCGCTCCAGAGTCAAACAAAACACGACAGGGCTGATCAGAAATGTAAACCGTACCTGTCACCACATCCGGAGCATCACGAGCCTCCTGCTGACTCAAGCTGTAAACTCGTGGCTGAACTGGAACAGGAGCTGAAGCAACAGAACTACTCTGCTCCCTCTGAATCGTAGGTGGTCTCCGTGGTGCAGAACTAGAACCACCACCTCTACCAGCAAATCCCTCAGGGCGTGGAGGAACAGTCCTCGATCTTCCTGCTGCTGAACCAACAGGTCTGACTAAACCCTCAGATCGCTGATCATATCCCATCTGTGGACATTCTGCAATCCTATGTCCCGGCTGACCACATCTGAAACAAAGACCAGCTATCCTGTAGCACTGGCCATGGTGTCGCCGTCCACAACTCTGGCACACAGGTGCCGAACTGACAGATCCAGAACTAGTCGTACTGGTAGCAGTACCAGACGATCCTCCGCTCCTTCTGGAATCTCCAGATCCAGAACCAGGAACAAATCTCCTCTTCCCAGAGGAACCACTGCCAGAAGTATCACCTCCAAATCTCTTCCTACTCGCAGACCACCGCTGCTGAGTAGCCGTCATGTCGTTCTCAATCAGACGAGCTCGCTCCACAAGCTCAGAGAAATCAGAAATCCGGAACGGTATCAAAGGCTGCCTCAAAGTGTCTCGTAAGCCTCTCAGAAATCGGTAACACCTCTCAGCAGAAGTGCTAACCAGCTGCGGAGTGTACCTGGCTAATGCAGTAAACTCAGCCTCGTACTGCATCACCGTCTTGCTCCCCTGAACCAGCCTCAGAAAACTCTCCTGCATCTGCTGTCGTGCAGAAGGGGGAACAAACCAATCTCTGAACACTTCAGTGAACTCTTCCCAAGTGATCAAAGAGTTCAGTCTACCCTGAAATCTGGCTGCCTGCTGGCCATCCCACCAGTGCTCAGCCTCTCCGTCCAACAGAAAAACAGCCAACGGAACCTTCCTGTCTGCAGGACACTGCATCCCGTCAAAAGTCTTCTCTAATCTCCTCAGCCACTCCTCAGCAGCTCTAGGCTCAACAGCGCCCTCAAACCTCGGAGGCTTCAACCTCAAAAATAACTGCAGGTGTCGATCGATGTCCTCAGATCTAACAGTAGAAGCTCTGCTCTGAGTCTCGCTCATCATCTGAGCAACAAGTGAAGCAAACTGGGACAGTGTGTTAGCACCGACCACTGGGGCTGTACTCCCCACTGGTGCTGCCTGATCTGCACTCTGACCGTCTGTCATGTCTGGGTCTGGCTGATCCATACAGAAAAATCCAGAAAATCCGGAAAACTATCACAAAAACAACACAAAAACAACACAATAAAAAGCCAAACGACCCAAAACTACCTCCCAGACAGACTTACTGATCACTTCCTAAAGCTCTGTTTTACAATCCAACCTGTTTCCAAAACCAGTGCTCTGATACCACAAAAGCTTGTCACGACCCGACCCGACGGGGACGGGTCCCGCCCGAGCCGGATCGCGACGAGAGCTATACCAAACTTGCTTATCCAGGATCTGGCTTTGGATTAGGTTACTGAACTGATCTTCCAAATTCTTAACTCAACAGAAAAACACAGAACAACAGAGCTACTAAAAACATCAAATGCAGCGGAACAAAACATCTATCTTTTCATTTCCTCAAAATAATCATCTACAGAACAGTGCATGGCTTTCAACAGAAAGAAAGACAGAACAGAAAAGCCATGACTGTACAAAAATCAAAAGTACAAAAGTACCTAATCGGATCAGACTCTGAAACTAATCCTGGACCTCCTTGCCCTTCCCAGAACCTGAAAACCACCAGAAAGCAAGGGTGAGCTCAACAGCTCAGCAAAGCAACAAACCACCAATCTAAATTCTCAGAAACCAAAACCAAATTCATCAGACAGAAATCAGATCAGAAATTGAAACAGAATCGGAAATCAGAACTTATACGGACAGATATCAAATCAGAATCAGAGTCGTACAGATCATATCAGAACAAATCAACAGAGTCAGAATCAAAATTCAGAAATCAGAATCGTACGGAGCATATCGTATCAGAATCACAATTTCGTACAGAACAGAACAGATACAGAAAACAGATCAGATACATATAGCTAAATGCCCTGACACTGACGAAATCTCTACGGATTCCGGCCCCTTATGCCTCCCTTCCCAGACACTAACTGAATCTCATAGGATCCAGGCCCCTTATGTCTCCCTTTGTGCTCACGGCACCAAAACAGATGTGCTTATAGCACCAGAACAGAATTCATCGGATCCGGAACAGAACAGATATCAGATTTCAGATTTGAGCTCATTTCAGATTTCCCGTTTCACTAACTGAATCTCATAGGATTCAGGCCCCTTATAACTCCCTTTTTATAGCTTATACACATAGCATTTCGAATCAGAAGAAATTCGGACATTTCAGAAATTACCCGAAAATCGGGCAGCACAACGGCAGTATACAGAATTTACACAAAATTTCCTGCAAAGAAAATTTACCGAATTCGCACAGAACATAGATAATCATATTCCAGAACATTTATTCTACTGCACAGAGAATTTACGATTTCACAGAAAATTCCGGTCGACTAAAAACACAGTCGAATCAAAAACACCCGGACGAAAATCTTCAAAATATAGTCAAAACGTGCACACCCGGCACGGCAACGATATACCAAAACTTACGCGGTAAAAACTGAATCAATCAAAAGTTACGGACGAAAAACCGTAACGAAAACAAAATCCGGACAGAAAAATACCGCCAACCGCGACGGAACTGAAAATTGAGAAAGACGGAATGTGCCTTACCTCGAGCACAGCAAAATTCTCAACAGTCACTTCGCTCGAAAACGGCTCCGCGTCTTCCCGAAATCAACTTTTCCAAAATCCTCTTTTTCTCTCTCCTCAGAGCTGAAATCAGATATTTTTATTTTAATTTTTCTCTCTCTTCAAATGAGCTGATTTGCCTTAAATCTTCTTCAGATCGGCCTGGCCGATCGTCCAGATCGGCCTGGACGATCAGACCAAATTCCCATCGTCCTGGGACGATTTTTCAGGACGATGTTTACTATTCATAGGCGATAAAAACCCCTACTCACTGACTTGTGCCATCCACTGATCGTCCCGGGACGATACCTCGATCGGCCTGGACGATCCCTACAGGAAAACACTTAGAGCAATTCTGGCAAAATCTGGAACTGAATATACACTGATCGTCCCAGGACGATCCCAGATCGTCCTGGACGATACTGGAGCAGTTTGTGATATTACAGGCGGCTGCTGCTGAACCCGCCGCCCCTAAAGAAAAAAAAAAGAATGAACGGCCTTTTAAGGGACGCCTCACGCGCGCCCCTTCAGCCCGCTGACGCAGGCAATCGCCGGCGCGGCGCCGCTGGCAGCAGACGGCAGGCCGGTCGGCCGGCTGGATTGGCCGCCTACGTGTCCCTGGCCCAATTTTTGGCTCGGACGATCCGATTTGGACGTTTTTTGAGTCCACAGACACGTTTTTTGAATTTTCGGACTCGATTTTGATACTTTCATAGCTCAACGTGGACTCTACAATCAAGTTTGAGCAAGAGCTTAGTTTTCAGAACGCAATTTTTGGCGTTTCGGCCAATACAAATTGTCGACACATATATTTTTGGACTCCTGGAGCATCGGCGTCCGAAAATACAGGGGCAACTGATACGTCATGCAAAAATTATCTTGATCGGGCATGAATCTCGAGGCAAAAATCAAGTTGGAAACTTCAAAAATTAAATCCGAGAGCACATGAACTCCGATTTTAGCAAACTTATAGTCAAACTGAGCGTCTCGGAAATACGAACCCAGCGACACCAAATTCGACCCAATCTGAGCCCAAATGGGTATGAATCAAGGACCTGAAGAGCTGTTGGAGAGTTCAAACTGCCATTTGAGTTACCAAACGGTCTCTGATTTTAACGAGCTTATACTCGAATCGAATGGATCGACGAGACAAATCCAACGAGTCCAAGATCGCCAAATTCTGACATCATTAAGGTCTTCAAATACCCAACGAACAATGCATGATCAAAGGATTCGATATCGGCTATCCATTCATAACACTCCCAATTCGCCCCTGATCTCACGCCTATTTACGGGCTATGCCACTCCAGAAAAACTATAAATAGAACCCTCATTCTACTCCAAAGGGACAAAAGTGAAGAGAGTGAAGAAGAAGAGAAGAAGAGGAGAAAGGGGAAAAGGAGAATCCTCTCCTCCTCGACCACACGCTGGGATTCTGCCAGATATTTGGGAGAATGCCAAAATTCTTCCCAACTTCCACAGGATGTGGAAATTCTTCACAGTTTATAATAGAGTTCCCTCCTGATGCCGAAACTCCGCCCAAGTGAAGCCAGAGTTCTCTTTTGCCACTAACAGGCGTCAGACTTCTACCCGACGCCGAACCACAACTCTTCGCTAAGTTTCTACCCAACGCCGGACTTCTACCGGTTATCGGACTTCGCTAGATGTCTACGCGAAGATGGATTTCTTTCCATTGTTGGACTTCTACCTGACGCTGTCCTTTTGATCTTCGTCGTCAGACTACAGTCATTCCGATCTCCGTCGCCAACCGACTACGGTCCTCCTAATTTACGTCGCCCCCCGACTACAGTCTTTCCGACCTCCGTCGCCCACTGATTACGGTTCTCCTGACTTACGTCGCCCGCTGACTACAGTCTTTCCGACTTCCGTTGCCTGCCGACTACGGTCCTCCTGACTTACGTCGCGCGTCGACTACAGTCCTTCCAACCTCCGTCGCCAGCTGACTATGGTCCTCCTGACTTTCGTCGCCCGCCGACTACAGTCCTTCCAACAAAGCGAATATGTCAATAGTAACTCTTTATATTTACATCATGTAATGTACTCTATAAGATGTACATCAAGTTAAGGCCTTCTCCCATGGAAGGGCCTAATTTGTAATCGACTGCTAATACTAGTGGATTCGTTCAAACTGGGCTAGGCCCCGTGATTTTTCCCCCTTTTTCAGGGGTTTTTCACGTAAAAACCTTGGTGTCTCATAAATGCTAGACCCTCTCTCCTTATCTGATTGCGTGCCAATTTTTCGTACAACACTAAGACGATAAACTTTATATTTCTCTACCGCCGCGAATACTCCTGGACGCAACAATATTAAAATTTTTTAGGTATTACAAGCTACATTGTTTGTTTATATAAAAAGAGAAGATGATATAGTAATAATGAGTTGCTAGTGGTAGAAGCTATCATGTTAGTGGATGGCAGCGAAAGTGGAGGTCGCTTAGTAGTTTGATGGCAGGCTTGGCATGTGATACTTGATAAAGAGTGGTTTGTGTTAGTGTGTTGTTTGGGGTGGAATTGAAAAGAGGTTTTGAAAAGGTTAATCTTCTTTGGGGAACTTGAATTTGACTTTGAATTTTAATTCTGAAATTGAATATCTAATCAGAAAAGATATACTATATCAAGAGGTGGACATATGATTTTAAAATGTGGTCCAGATTTAGAATTGCAAATTCCATCTTGAATGTTGTAACCAAATTTAGGAAAGAACTTCATATGGCTCCGAAGGCTCAAGATGAAGTTCAACTAAATATCTAGCTACGATAATCTAGACGAATTATCGTTAATTTCATATTCGAAATTTTATAAACAAATGATATATCTCCCTAAAGAAGAAAATAACATTCATTATCAATTGTTCGAACATGATGATAATGATCATTGTTGATTTTGATTTTCTCAAAAAATATTGAGTTTTGAAAAAGTATGTGAGGATTCTAAATTTTATACAAGCCCAAGCCTTCGTAGTTAATTACAATGTAAGAAACACCAAGATTTTTATGCGAAAAATCCTAAACAGAGGAAAAATCATAGGGCATGGCCTAATTTGAATGAATCCATTCGTATTAAGGTTGATTACAAATAACACCCCTCTTCGGAGGAGGATGATGGTTCAATGTAGCAAATACACATTGTATAATGCTCATAGATGTTCTGAAAAAAGTGTTGGCATGCTTATTTGGTTAATAGGACTGTAGTCGGCGAGCGATGGTGGTCAGAGGGATCATAGTTGTAGTTGGCAAGTGACAAAGATCATAGGGATCATATTCAAGGGATGATGGTGGTTAGAGTGATCGTAGTCGGTAGGTGATGAAGGTCAGAGGAATCACAGTTAGTGGGTGATAGTAGTTAGAGGGATCGTAGTCAGCATGTGACAATGATTGGAAGGACCGTAGTTAGTAAATGATAGTGGTCAGAGGGATCATACTCAGCAAGCGACGTTGGTAAAAGTGGATCATAGTTAGCGAGTGACGGTGATCGGAAGGGTCGTAGTGAGCGGGTGATGGTGGTAAAAGGGACTGTAGTTAGCAAGCAACAGTGGTTGAAGTGGACCGTAGTCAGCGGGCGACTGGTTGGAGTGGACCATAGTTGTTGGGTGACGATGGTCAGATGGATCATAATAGGCGGGAGATGGTGGTTTGAGTGGACCGTAGTTGGGTGAATGTGGTCGAAGGGATCGTAGTAGGTGGTTGTTGTTGGTCGGAAGGATTGTAGTTAGACGATGGTGATAGGAGTGGACTATAGTCGGCGAGCGACAGTGCTTAGAGTGTATCTTAGTTGGTGGGCGATTGTTGGCGGTCGGGAAGGAAAATCATGCTCAAATGGAGATCCCGATAGCACGTGTAAGAGATGCAGGTTGGTGCTCGTTGTAGTGGCTATTAAGAAGGAAGAGAAAGACAGCCGGGAGATTTCATTTGATGAGGGAGGGGGGGGGAGAAATTTTCCGTAAGAGTCGCAAAATTATTACGCGCGGTCACCAAACGTTGTCAGGAGGCTAATCAATACATGCCACGTCACTAATTTACTATGTATCGTTACTGTGTTCAGGTGATGTAGCACGTCCTCATTAATCAAAGAAAGAAATGGAGGAAGCTAGTGATAGGGTCAAAGCGAAGAGTGGCTAGGATTTTCCTAAAGCTGTTCCAATGCTATCAAACGTTCAAATGAAACTTTTTAAAACTTTTTTTTTTCTTAAGTTTTCTTATGAGATTTTTTTTTAAATATTTGTTTGAGCGAGTTTTTCTCAGGCCACCAACCAATCCATCAACTTAGCTCACAGTTTTAAGTTTAACGCCACCAAACCAGTTTGCTCACCGCCCTCGTCATGGGCCCCACATGGACGGACCAACCGAAGCAGTCCGGTCTCGGCCCACCTTCGAATCCCTTGAAATCCATACAACAAGGACCTAGAATTGAACTCGTGAAATGAACCAGCTTTACTCGACAATGGAGTGTTATCCTCCGCAAACGTGGCGATATAGCATTAGTCAGGTTATTTTCCATGGTGCAAAAACTCTTTCCTAGAGCGATTTTTTTACCAACCACGGTGGAAAGAAGCTGGTAATCAGAAATGTAGAAATAGAAAACCCGGCTTGTTGGAATGATTCGATCCCTTGCTAGGGTTTGATAATTGCGAGGGGATCGTCATTCATGGAGTATTTACAGGCTCATACCATCGAGATCGTCGGTGTGGCAGTCGCTGTGGTGGCCGTCGCTGCCGGAGTCGCCTACTTCTATCTCAGCAAGAAAGCAAAGGGTATGATGAGAATCAATCCCCGATTTAATCAGTTATGCTAAGTGTATTATCTATCTTTGATTTGGATATGTAGTTCCATTTGTCGAAGATCGCCGGATTTTACCAATTTGTTGTTATTATAGTGTATTCGTTTTGCGATGTTTGATGATTTTTTTGGCATTTGTGTTTTGCTTAAGGTTGCTTGGACCCGGAAAACTTCAAGAAATTTGAGCTTGTTGACCGGAAGCAGTTGAGCCATAATGTTGCCAAGTTCAGATTTGCTCTTCCGAAGCCTACGTCTGTATTGGGTCTTCCCATTGGTCAACATATTAGTTGCAGGTTATTTTCCAGATCTTACTATTTAAGGGAAGAAATTGTGTCATGAAGATTATCTGGTAAGTTTAGATGGTTGGATTTATGATTTTGTGGTTTGGATTGATTGATAGGGGTACGGATAGTCTTGGTGAGGAGGTTATCAAACCTTATACTCCCACTACACTGGACTCAGATGTTGGGTACTTTGAGCTTGTTATAAAGGTAATAGTATAGGAATTATGGCAATCTTTCACTACTTTAAGACAGTTTAATCTCTCCGTGGAGTTTGAGTAATAAAGAATTATCTGTGCATTTTTTTTGCTGCATTTTTCTATTAGATGTATCCTCAAGGAAGAATGTCTCATCACTTCCGTGAAATGAAAGTTGGGGACTATTTGTCAGTTAAGGGGCCCAAGGTATTTAAAATATTTATTTTTATATTTTTTAGCATTGTTGCATGGCAATCTAATTTGTTGTAATGATGTGTTTTTTTCTTTTTTCATAAGAAAAGGTAGTTAGTCTTTTCACTTCAGTAAATTCATTTTTATTATGGGTATTGCTATTTTGCTGGTTGTATTTGCAAGTACAGTTGTGCAAAACATATATTACCATATGTTTGGTCTTGTTTATATTCATGAGTTTAAACTAATTAACATTGTAGAATGCTTGAATGCTTAATAAAAAAGATTGACCAAGAGACAAACTGAATGGCTAATGGAAGTTGGAAAGACAGACTGATGGCAACAGTAGAAAAGTTTTACTTGACAGTACCTACTTAATTATTGATTGCTATGTACTTGCTTTTGAAGCCTTGTTGGAACCAAATTTGTCCATGGGTGATATCCGGCCTTACTAGCAGGCTAGCTCTAAGAGTATGACCTAAAAACCTGCATTAGGATAGATTAACTAACTCAAATGCCTATAATATAAGTGCCAATGGTGCTCAAGATGTAAAAAAACAAGACACAAATATACACTTTTTATCATTAAGTTATGGGGATCTGAGGGCTACATGAATGACTACATCAATAAATGAATAAAAATACAAGACTCAATGATTGTATAGATTGTCTAGACACATTTCACACTTTGGTTGGCTAGAGAGGGAAATTGCATTCCTTGAACTTGGCTTAGATGCCTTTGGTTGAGCTTAATAGTTTCGAGTGCAGATCGACGAATATAAACTTGCAAGTTCATTGGCGAGTCCTGAATTGAGAGAGAGTTATGGGGTTGATAAACTTCATGGTCAACCGATTGTAACAGGGCGAGTTGCAATTCTTCTGAGTAGGCGCTTTCCTTGCACTTGAAGTGGCGAATGAGATCAATGACGCCCCCACTGTGATGGATGGCAAGCATCGTTGTTAGCGAGTTCCTCGTGTTGGAGGCGGGTGGTGAGTTAGATGATTGGCGAGGATACTGTCATGTCTATGAGGGAGGCGACTCCCTCTGAGTCCTTTGTGAAACTAGATTTCATGATCTGGGTGAGCTCTTATGTGGGTCCACAAGATGTGAGTTTGTACTCTATTAACTGCTAACTAGTTGTTGAATATCTGAAAAAAAAAAAAACATTACGAGTATACAAGCCGAGTTCTACTTTAAGATTACAAAAATCATAAAAACAATCAGAGTTTAAGTTAGTTTTATTTTTATTAACTAGACCAATTATCAATTTGGTCATGGGCTAAAGTTAATTGAGCACTGATTGAATTAACTGGATCAATGTTTGGCCTTATTATTATCAATTAATTTCTAAACATAGTTATTCTTTTTTCATAAAATTTATAACATTAAATTGAAGATCTCTTTGCAAATAAATTTATAGTGATTTTTATTCATTGGTAAGGATTAGCCATATGAAAAAGTATTTTAAACATTGATTTCTAATATGTGTCAGTAATAGCCATACTTTTATTTTAACTCCATTAATTGAATTATCATTTTCTAATAGGCATACTTTTATTTTGCTATGGAATTAGGTAGTATCAGTGCTTTTATTATTCTTGGATTAGAAGGTTGTGGTTGTATATTTGGAAAGATATTGCTGTTTTGATATCAATAAAATGGAATATGAAAAATCTATTCCATTTGTGGCATTGGTTTTTAAAAGAAAATATATATTTTTTATTGAACTTCACCATTATTTAGATGAACATATCACATGCCGAGGTTTTGTACCCTATATTTATGATTTGTTGGGCAATTATCCACTATGGTTCAAAATACGTTAGCTTGGGTTGTCTAATCTATATTGATGGTCTTAACAAAGAATTTTTATTGATTTAGTCTCCGGTGGTAGATAAGATTAGAGAGAGTCTCCTTAGATGGTTTGGTGGCATAAAATGTCAGCCTTTTATGACTCGATTAGGAGAGTAGATGTATTAGATGAGAAATGTAGTTGTAGACTTAAAAAGACTTAATTAGAAACCATTAGTAATACCCAAAATTTTATTAGATTTAAATGAGAATTTGACTTTTAATAGGACACAAAGGAGAAATAGGATTCTGGTAGCTGACTCTAGGTAGTGAAATAAAGAATTGATGTTGTTGTTGTCTCCATGAGCTAATTTCTTTTAGGTCAATGTATTTCACGGCTAAAACCTACTTGAGAATTCTGCTTATTTGAACTCAAACTACCTGACTTTGTAAGATCATCAATCCTTTTGTAAGATCATCAATCCTTCCCATGCAGATTCATACTTAGTTGCTAAGGTTCTATTTGTTAACTTCTATTGTGTTGTTGAGCAGTTGATCATTTGGTAAAATCATGTCAAGTTTACTTTGTAAAGTGTTGTAAACAGTTATGTCTGTTTGGAAAAAAAGTTGTGGTATTGATTTATGAGTTGATTGAATGGTTAAAGTGGATATTATTATAAATTATGGCAAGTATAATAAGATACACTAACCTTATATTCTTATTTATTTTATAAATAATTAAATTAATGAATTAGATATGAAGCTAAAATCCATGAAAGTACTTTTCTAAGAATCTACCTGAAGAACCGTCTAAGAAGACCTGCTTTCAACTTTCTTGACTCACTTTTTCTCACAGATTTTTTTTCCAGACATTGTAGTATTGCTTTTGTTATTCAAGCAAAAGCAGAAAATAGAAAGATATGATAAAAAAAGATACGAGACAGGAAGGTTCCCCCACCAATTTTAAAGTAATCCCACCATTTTTTACTCTCTTTAAACAAATTGCTTCACTGTAAACTGCATTCTACTGACTGATTTTGCTCGCAACTTGTGTAAGTCCAAATCCTATTCTACCAGTTCCCTGTCAATTTTTGGATCAACATTTTTAGCTGTTCTCTTGCTTCTCCTTTGAAAACTTGTCAGGACTGAAGTACGGATCAAATTATATATGTCAGTAAATTGGCTCATTGGATCTTTTGCTTTGCTGTAGTTTTCAATTAGTTTCTTCTCAACGCGGCATATTTTTATGCCTCTACTCTTTATTTATGTATATTGTTAATGATACAGCACCGAGCTAGTCAGGTTGCTTGTATGAGGTTGTTTGCTGATCTTGATTGTTTCTTTTTGAATCCTATCGTAGTCAGGCAATCATTGAACTTTGGCTGAATCCCTGCAATTTCAGATTGATATATAAAGCACGCTGAAATACCACTTTGATTTTAGCCCATCAAAACTTGTATGATCTTATAAGTGATGAAATCCCATTATCCCCCAAAATGGTACTGGCAATATCCATTTAGCGGTGGAAGCTTTTATCGAGGAAGAAAATTTAAAAAAGTACAACCAAATGGATTTATTGTCATATCGAATGGACCTACTAGTCTCTATACTGCTTTCTTTGCAACTAAGCTTTGACAGTGTGCTCAATTACTTCAATGGTCTTCTGTATGTTTTATTGTTTCATGAACTTGAGTTAATCACGAAGTTGTAATATATCTTTATAGAGGTTACCACTCTAATTAAGCCTTGAACATGTTTTAATTGTTTTATCTTTTAAATACAATTTTTAGTTACCTCTTGAATTCTTCATGGAAGTCAGGTGGTTAGAATTTGAACTTCAAGCATTTTGTAGTCTACCTTCGTCCTGTGGAGCCCCTAATATATTGTAGCTAATTTTTTCTTCTGATAAACACAATTTAAAGTCAAGAATGTTGATGAGATATTATTTGAGGTTCTTTACTATTTGCCTTACCCATTTATACTGTTCAGCTATTTCGAATTCGCTGTCCTAACATCAAAAACTTGCTAAACAGATGTCATGTTGATAGTTATTACAACATAAGCTTATGATTGATTACTGTGTTAGGGACGTTTCAAATATCAAATTGGTCAAGTTAGAGCATTTGGAATGCTAGCAGGAGGTTCTGGCATAACTCCAATGTTCCAGGTCACACTAGTGTTTCTATATTTTTGTGATATCAAGGAGGTGATGCTAGCCTGTAGTTTGCGGCTAATGCTGATTGTTTTTATGTTCTCTATTTTACAGGTTTCAAGAGCAATATTGGAGAACCCCAAGGACAAGACCATGGTTCATCTTATATATGCGAATGTGACATATGATGACATTCTTTTAAAGGTTAGTAATCCAAATTATGACATAATTGAAGCTGATTCTTAGAAAGTGTCCTAGCTATTGGATCTAATGGGACATTGAGATTATCAGTATATGCTAAGTTGTGGAGTTTAATTATGCCCTAAAAGAATACTTAATTACAATCTCTGGTGGATTTCATTAGACTTAATTACGATCCTAGCTATTGGATTTCATTAGACTTAATTACGATCTCGGGTGGAGCTCCCGAAAGACGTCTAAATTTGTAGATATTTCATTACGTGTGTTTTGAAAATTTTATTGTATTTTTAGTTTTCGCAAAATTTTCCTCATAATGAGTCGGATATGTTAGGTTGTGGAGCCCCTCGGTAGTATATGCTAAGTTGTTGTCTAATTTTGAAGATAACACTCTGCACGGACTTGGTTGCGATTTAGGGTTTAGAGCTCCCAAAAGCAGAAAGACATTCAAATTTGTGGGTTTATTTCATTTTGAGGATTTCGTTATATTTTCAGCAGCTATAGGTTTTTGTTTATAAAGAGTCTGAGGAATTAGGTTTTAATTAACAAAATAAAATCATAATGAAATTAGGACTTAGTTATTTATTGGGTGACCTGTATAAAATTTCTGAGTTATTTTAATGTTGAACTTCTTTTCTATTTTTTCTATATATTCAAAATTGATTTCGCTTATTCTCACTAGAATAAGCTAGCTACTTCTTTCAAGTATAAGCTAGCTACTTAATGCCAGTATTGTTTTGACTATCACCATCATAGAAAATTTAGTATTTTATCATAAATCTGTTTGATCACATCTGTTTGATCACATTTATTGTACTATATTCCCAATGCTATATGCAAATTTTACCTTTCTTTCTCACACCATAGCACTAATTTTTTTTTTCTAATTGTGGAAAATTGCAATGGCAAACCTGGCCATCTAAAGCTTCTATAATTTGGTGTGTAACACAGGAAGAGTTGAATAGCCTTTCAGAAAACTATCCTGGTCGCTTCAAAGTCTACTATGTCTTGAACCAGGTTCTTTAATTTTCTTTTACCTTTCCAGTCTTATTATTAAATTGCCTCAGCTTTCCAATTTTGATTATCTTCTTTTCTCATAATAATATTCTTCTTCGAATTTTGATAAATTTGATTTTACAACAGCCACCAGAAGTTTGGGATGGCGGTGTTGGCTTTGTATCAAAAGAAATAATTCAATCTCACTGCCCAGCTCCTGCTCAAGATATTCAGGTAATGCCTTAGCTTAATCTTCTATTTGTAATTGCATGTCTGCATATTTAGGTTTCGTTTGGGACGGCTTTCTTATTACTTCTTAAAGCAATTTTTTTTTAGTAAAAACTGCTTTACAGTCGCATCTGGATTGATGTCCGGACGAATCCGAACACCGGACGTAATAATTTGCGGTATTATTGATTGTCTTACAGTTGCATTTGATCTCTTGCAGATCTTGAGGTGTGGCCCACCACCTATGAATAAGGCCATGGCTGCTCACCTTGATGAGATCGGATATACAAAGGAGATGCAGTTCCAATTCTAATTACATTCTTCTTAAATTTCTATGAACTTCTCAACATTTAAATTTGATTTTTGTTTTTGAAGCAGGTTTATGTATTCGACAATCAAAAAATAATATAAACGGAAATGTTTTGTATTTTGTTTAAATTTACTTCTTCTTTTTTTCCTACTGGATAAACAGTTCTATGTACTTTTAATAGGTCTGAGTTACTGTTTCGGTTTTTGCTTTTATGGAATTATCACACATTACATTGAAGCCAAATTTAATATTTATTGCAAAACTTGCCAAATTCTAGCAAGAACTAGCATATTCTTGGTGAACTCACTAGGTTCATTGTAAGCTCGATATGAGCTTGTTGGTTTCGACTCGAATTCATCACATCCATATATAAAATTGCCAAAGGCTATCACAAACTCACCTACTTTTATAATCTGTCCGAGCTTATCTAAGCCTACAATTCCAGGATCATAAACTACTTGCCGACTTCATTCAATATTGACTTCAATCTTATTGATGTATTTTTATGTATTTTATTATATAATTTCTTGACGGGGACATTTAGATCAATTAAAACAAATTTATACATACATCGCATACACAATCTTCGAATTCAAAATTTTTTAATTAATAATCAAACTTCTCAACCAACATATCAAGATTTGAGAAGCTCAAGCTCAAATCTTGGGCTTTATCTTTAAATAGGAGATGGGGAGACCTAATACATCAAGTCATTATATTCAAGTTTTTGTACTTATGATAATCTAATAACTTCTCTCTCTAGTTTTGTTAAATTATCTCTTTCTCTCTCTATTTTTTTTTATTTGTCTCATTAATTTTTTGAGTAAAATTAAAAATTCTCTCTCTTAGGCAAATTTAAATTTACTCTACCCAAAATATTCTCCATTATTTTTTAATCACCCACAGCATTAAAAGAATCAAATTCGCTCTTATCCTCACATACCCCATTCCCAAACTTTTGGACCCTAATCTGTATTACCTAACTGTCGGGTTAATGGGTACAAACTCCACCTGCGGATCGAAAGCAGGTTTGCCGGACACGATACGCCCTGTTCGAAGATCGAAATCTCGTTCCCCACAGACCGAAAAAAAATTAGCGAAGCCGGAGAAGAAGGAAACAGAAGAAAGAGACGAGAACTGAGGACGAGAAAATCCTTCGATCTATGAAGAGATAGAGACAGAGATAAAGGAGAGAGAAGGGTCGCCATTGACCACATCATCGAAAGAAACGAAGTCATCCACGTGAGGAAGAGACGGTCGGATTTCCCGAGGAAGACGACGCCATTTCCGAGCTGCCAGATAAGAACATTCAGATTCAGGTGCCGAGTACTTTGTCCCTTCCAACTTCTTGATTGATTTGTCCGACTCGGCTATGTTTGATGGGGATTCGGGTTCATCTGTGGGTTTTGATTGATATCTTCTGTTTGAAGTGTTAAAGATCGGATTTTTAATCGTTTTGTTGTTGCGGATGGGTCGGTTCCGTTTCATGGATTTTTTTTTTTTCTGATTTAAATATCTATTTCTCTCTTCCTGTTTGGGCTCATCGTTGATCTCCAGATTTGTCTTGAAGGGATTTCGCTGCTTCAACTTTTCGTCTGTTTGATTCAGGTTTGAGATTTTGTGTTACTGTGTTTGAAGATGTAAAGATTGGATTTTTGAATGCGGCGATATGGAAAAGAAGCAACTTTAAGCAAATTTGGAATTCCAAATGTTGGTTTCTATTCAGTTTGGATATTGAGTTGATGCTTTTTGTCTTCTTTAATGCGTTTCTTTTTCAAAATCTGTTTTTTTTTTTTTTTTTACTGTAATGAGTTTTTATGTTGGTTTTGAAGAATTTCTTGTGTTCGAAAATTCAAAGATTGAATTTTTTTAATGTGGTGTGTGGAAAAGTGGCATCTTTCAGTGAAAATGCAGTGATATTGACTCCTAATTACAAATATGATAAATTTTGGATATTGAGTTGTGTTTTTTTTTTACTTTCTGTAAAGCGTTTCTTTATCAAAATATTTTTTTTTCCTAAATTTTCTTATTACTGGTGCTTCTGTTTTGTTCATCTCTCTCTCTCTCTGTCTCTCTCTCTCTAGCTTTCTCTGTCTTCTCATTTTCTTGTTTTTGTACAGTTACTGATTCATAGCCGAAGAGCAGAGATCTTTCATCTTGCTTTGTGAAGGGAAACAGAGAATGTCAGAGAAGACCGTATGGTGTGATAAATTAAGGAAGGTACTGATGACGCTTTGCTTGCTCTGTAAACTTTTTCTTCTTCGTCTGTGTCTCCTGGAAAATCTCTTAAAAAAATTAGTAACTTATATTTATTTAGAATAAATCTTAAAATTATTAATTTGTTTAAATATGAATATAATATAACTTTTATTGGATTACTTACATATTACATTAATTTTAAAATCAATATAATATAAATTCTATTTGTTTTTATATATATATATTACATTACTTTAAAATTTAATATAATAAATTTGATATTTATTTCCATCAGGATATCCTCCATGAAACTTTTTCCCATACCTAAAAAATAGCCAATTGTGATATAAAGGCTTCATTGTTTGGTGAGATCGCCCTTTTTTGAAGGGATTCTTTATTCTTTTGGAAGGCTAAAGTTAATATTTTTGTTATTAATTGCAGTCTCTTACATCAAAAAATGTAGAGGAGAAAGAGAGCAGGCCATTTGAGGCAAAGGAGTTGCCACCTGATCATCACGGTTGGTCTTAATAATAATATCTTTTGATGGCTTTATACCTTTTTGCATGTGAATGAGTTTATGATCTTCATTTTCTCTATGGTTAATTTGGGATTTTTGAGGATCGAGCGGTGGCTCAGTCATCTCTTAGGCTTCGTTTGAGATGACTTTCTTACTGCTACTTAAAACAACTTTTTAGTACAAAAAGTTAAAATTTTTGTACTGAAAAGCCGTTTTAAGAAGCATTAGAAAAGCCGTCCTAAACTAAGCCTTAATCTGATCCACCATTGAACTCATTAACCTGCTCTAAATTTTTTTTTTTATATAATTTTTATTTGATTATAATTTTTTTTATATTTTTTAAAAAAAATTGGTAAGTAGCTTTTTATAATTTGATTTGTAGAATGATAGCTGTAAAAAAGGCTTATTTAGCTCACAACATTAAGAATAAACATTTATTTACAAACCCCATTTAGAGTGTAAAATGAAGCTACTTAAAAAGCACCTTTTATGTTTGTTGGAAGGCATAACTTTTACATGCTTACTTTGGAGCAGACATGTTGGCCTTCAAAATTTGCTACATTTATGATGAAAACTAAAAATAAATTTGCTTTATATTAATTTTTTTTAATGCTTCGTTTGGGACAGCTTTTTTATTCCGTTTTAAGTTCAAAAATTAAGCTCCATTTAGAAAAACAATAAAAAAACCGTCCCAAATGAAGCCTAAGAATAGATGAGCCAAATAATTTAGTAATTAGGATATTATTTTATCCAATTGCTTAAAAAATTGTATGATGAGAGTATTCGGTCGTAGATTAAGGGAGAGAGGTTGGGGGTGGGTCCCTTGTAGATTTGAGAAAAATCTATGATAATTATGGTTGATATAAAAGTTGTATCTTATCTTTTCTTGCTGTTATTTATATTATAAAATGTTCTCTTAAATTTGAGATAAAATTTTTCATCTTCTTTCATTTGAAATTCTGATTCTCCTATTGAGAGATATGAATTTGATTGACTTGTGATAATAGCTTAGGCATCTTAGGACATTAAGAACTTAGAACATTGTAATGTGTTAGACCGGTCTATTGGACCAGTCTAGCCGGTCCACATTTTGCACTAAAAAAATTGTTTTAGAAAGCATTCAAAAAGCTGTTCCAAACAAAACATATATCACTTATAAATAAACATAAGAAAATCCAATTATAGATAATGAGGGCATAGAATTCTTTTGTTCTATCAGAAAGGTAGGAGAATCAAAGGCAAAATTCATCTTTTACTACAATCCCAGCTGCCACTTTCAATGAAGAACTTTTTCTGATATAAAATAAATATTTGACCTCCTTAATTCCTTCTATTTGGCCTAAAATTATTCACATTTTGACCCACTTTTGTTGAAACTAGACAAAGTGGATTCCTCTGCACAGATAAACAGCTCTGTTTTCAGCAATTTTCTCCAGCCAGTGTCAGACATCTTTGATTCTCAGACTTTCAGGTATCAGCACTGTGTCCCTTCTAAATTCTATTATGTATTTCTAAGTTTTAGTTTGAGACAGCTTTTTTTCTGCTTCTTAAAGCGAATTTCTAATTTTTGTACTAAAAAGTCGCTTTAAGAAGCAACAAGAAAGTTATCTCAAGCGAAGCCTAAATACTTGTT